>OW679197.1:160444085-160717098 GCA_940337035.1 Agriotes lineatus
AGATCTTTGAAGAGTTATCTGAGCAACTTAGTTTGGAACTAACTTCCCACGCTTAGTTAAAGGAGTATTTACTAGCATTCTCTTAGTTACGAATGGGAGTTATAAATGTAGCAAAAGCAAAATAAAATTCGTGTTGTTTTTGTACCTTAAATATATAGTGGCCTTAAGTAGCTACCATGAATTGGAATAGTGGATTGGTGGATTTAAGCTGCATCTCTTAAAAATTATAAATTTAATTATTGTTATCAGGGGGACGAGGGACAATGTAAAAGGGCGAAAAAGGCAGTAGTAACACTATTCAAACTGAAAAGAGATTGTACTGAATTTATTTTATAATTAAGACTATCTTGTTGATAATTAATAACTATTTTTATACAGGGTGGTACGTTTACTATTAGCCAGCATATATACAAATATGAGTGACAATAATAAATAACATCAAATGATTTATTTAAAATTCCTAAGCAAAGTATTATTGCACACTAGTGAAAAGCATTGTTAACTATGCTACAAGTTATAATACATTAGATCATTTTCAGTAACCAGTGTGAAAGAGAGAAAATATGTGTGGCCTGTAAGTAAAATAATTGAAGCGTTTATATTTACACGTATTGTTAGGAATCCTAACCGTAACATGATAAACTCTAGACTATATTGAGAATGGACTTTAGTAATTAATATATATTATCTTAGCTTAGTGTCTAACTCAAATGTAATTTTGTATAAGGACGAAGTTAGCAAAATACTTGTCCTGGGAAAACGTGCCGAACAGTGTCACAGGTACTTCCAGAAAAAGGGCCGGACATGAATTGTAAATATTATTGCTTTTACGTGCCTCTTTGCGTGGGACCGCAACAATTTGCAGGTTTCCATAATATAAATAGCTTTTACAAGTTTACCTGTAAAGGCGGTAATTTTGGTGAAGGCAGATCTTAACTGACCTCGGTAGCGGATAGATCGCTTCCGAATAAATTGTAAATAAACATATTTTAAGCTACTGAAGTCTTTAATTTCTCAAGTAGAACTCTAAATCAGTGTATCGCGAAATTCGGATCGAAGTGAAACCCCCAACGTTAGACGTATCGCAACAGTGGTGTCAAGCGGTGGTGATTTGTGTCCAATTAATAAATCCCACGACAAAAGAACTTCTTTTGTTTCGACGTTGGTCCTGAAGCAACGAACGGATTACGAGAAGAAAACGCTGGAAGATTAGAGGATCTACAACTGGTGACGGCGCAAGAGAATATTGCGGCGAGGACAAACCAGGAGACGGTTACAACGGGAGGCGGCGTCAAGGATCATTTTGGCGGCGAGATAAACCCAGGGACAATCGTGAAGTGGTAGAACTGGTGACGGCGCAAGGGAACATTGCGGCGAGGACAAACCAGGGGACGGTGAGCACTGGAGCGGCGTCAAGGAGCAGTTTGGCGGCGAGATAAACCCAGGGACAACCGTGAAGCAGTACAACTGGTGACGGCGCAAGGGAACATTGCGGCGAGGACAAACCAGGGAACGGCGAACACTTGGGGCGGCGTCAAGGAAAACCCAGGAACAACCGGAAGGCGTGCAAGGCTGAGGCAACGTCGGCAACATTGGCGGTGTCTGGAAACAGCGGCGTGGCAACACAACACGAGGACGACAACAGGGGGAAACCAGGAATTGCAGTGCATATGTAAGTAATACTTGTTTGTATTTTCGAGAATTTATTGGTCTTATTATTGTATATAGTAAGGTGTTGCTTAGTAGAATTTTGATTTTATTGGTTTCAAGTATTGCTGGAACAGTTGTCAGTGAACGTGAAATAAGAATAATAGGTTGTAAAATAGTTATTGTTACAATCGGGACAAAGAGTTTACGCATTTCGCGAAATCTTGGCTTGTAGGACGAAATTTATTCGCGTTTATAAATTTTTATACAAGGATAGAACCATGTGTTCTGAATTTAATATTTTTACCGTTGGAGAATTAAAATACGTTGCTAATTTGTTTGAACTGCCTGAGAAAAAGAGAAAGGCAGAAATAATTCAGGAATTTGTTAATGCTAGTTATACAGCAGGAGAAATTAGGATTGAAATAGATATCTGGGAGGGAAATCCTCAGAAAGGCAGGTTAGAAAAGCAAGAAGCAAAGGAACGGGAAGAAAAAGAAAGGCTCGAAGCAAGAGAACGGGAAGAAAAAGAAAGGCTCGAAGCAAGAGCACGGGAAGAAAAAGAAAGGCTCGAAGCAAGAGAACGGGAAGAAAAAGAAAGGCTCGAAGCAAGACAGCGGGAAGAAAAATTAGCGTTAGTTAGGATAGAGCAGGAATTAGAAATAGCTAGATTGGATGCACAGGTAAAAATTGCGCAGGCTCAAGCTCCAATTCAGAATGGAAATGGAATAAATCATGGCAGCGTAATTAAGAACACATCGTTAAACATGACGAAGCAATTACAACCGTTTAAGGACGATGGCGACATGGGATTGTTTCTAACAAATTTCGAAAGGATTTGTGTCCAGCTACAATTCGAAAAGGAAACGTGGCCGATACGGTTGACAAGCGTCTTATCAACAGCGGCGAATGAAGTTGTTGCCCGCTTATCGGAGGAAGACAGCAAGAATTACGACAAAGTGCGAGCTAGTTTGCTTAAGAAATACCAGCTGACTGCAGAAGTTTTTAGGACCAAATTTCGTTATGGAAAACGAAAAGCGGATCAGAGTTATGCAGAATTTGCCTATCAATTAAAAACAAACTTCCAGGAGTGGATCAGGAGCGAAGAAATAGACGACTTCGGAAAATTGGTGCAACTCATGTGTTTAGAAAAATTTTATAGTGCATTACCTGGAGAAATGAAATTTTGGGTGGAAGACCGCAATAAGGCAAAAACGGTGGAAGAAGCGGCAGAACACGCAGACACCTACCTAATAAAAAGAGGTCCTGGTTCGGAGAAACATTATAATGATTTTAAAACACAGAAGGGAAGATTAGACCACAAATCTGGGTCAGCAACCCAGAAGGATTTAGAACCAAAACAAACGGCAGGCGAGGGCAGTAACCCTGTAGCCCTGGACAAAAGTAGTTTTGACAGGCGTCGACCAGTTAAATGTTACAGTTGTGGAGGCTTGGGACATTTTAAGAATTCTCCGGAGTGCCCGAAAGCGAAAGTTGTATTGACAACAATAGAATCAGGTAGCGACTTAAAACGGCTCTTTGACATGAACGCCGAGGTAAATGGCATTAAATGCATGATTCTTAGAGACAGTGCCGCAAGCTACGATATTGTGCATTCAAGGATAATAAAACCCGAAGATTACACAGGAAAGTATGTAAATGTCCAAGGGGTTTTAAGCCAGGAAAGTAAAGCGCTACCGGTTGCAAGAATTGAACTGAATTTGCCTAAAATTCAAGTGAATACAGAAGCAGCTGTTACAAATTATCTGCCTGGTGGATATTCTTACTTATTATCAAACCGAACATGGGAACTGATGAAAAATAAGGAGAATGGGGAAATCCAGCAAGTTTTTGCGCTAACCAGAGCAAAGGCTAAAGAAATACTGGAACAAGAAAAATTCCAGGAAGCTAAGAAGGAAGCTACTGTAGAAATGCAGAAGGCTGTAGAGGGAAACAAGCCAGAAAAAGAAACTGTCTTAGAGGAGGTGAAACACGAAAACCCGAGGCAAGAAAGCAACGATCTGATTTCGGTGCCGAAATCGGAGGTGGATTTTTCCGACATCACAAAATTAACACCAACAAATTTACGGAAACTACAATTGGAGGATTCGAAACTAAAAGAGTATTTCGACATGGCGGACTCTAAGAAAGAAATTAATGGAGCAAAATTTTATATCGCAAGTGGAATTTTACACCGAAGATTCACGGATAAACTTGGGCGGAGCTATGAACAGGTGATAGTGCCAAAGCAATTACAAAAGAAATTGCTAGAGATTGCACACGACAATATGTGGATGGGGCATCTTGGAAGAAATAAAACGATCAACCGCATAAAACAACACTATTGGTGGAACCAGTTAAGCCGAGACGTCAAGGCAAAGGTGAAAAGTTGCGACGTCTGTATGCGAGTTGGGAAATCGACGGAC
Organism: Agriotes lineatus; assembly: GCA_940337035.1. NCBI lineage: Eukaryota > Metazoa > Arthropoda > Insecta > Coleoptera > Elateridae > Agriotes > Agriotes lineatus. The sequence continues at coordinate 160,448,159 of OW679197.1, forward strand.
CGAAAGAAGGCACCCATGTGCCAAGTTCCTATAATCACAGAGCCTTACAAGCGAGTGAATGTTGACATCGTGGGACCATTAACCAAAACAGAGAAGGGAAATCGTTATCTGTTAACGTTAAATTGCAGCGCAACGAAGTTCCCTGATGCAATCCCATTGAAGGTGGCAGATTCGGAGTCGGTGGTGAATGGATTATTAAATATTTTTTCTAGAGTTGGTTTTCCGGCGGAGATTCAGATGGATTTGGGGACCGTGTTCACAAGTAATCTGACATCTGAGTTTTTCGATAGGTGCGGCATAAGAATTATTCACAGTTCAGCTTATCACCCACAATCAAATGCGGTAGAAAGATTCCATGGAGTCTATAAGCGAATCTTGAGAGCCTTGTGTTACGAGCATGGGAACGAATGGGACACATATGTAGATCAAGCGTTGTTCGCCTTGAGGTGTGCTCCACACGCAGCGCATGGGTTTAGCCCAGCAGAACTGGTGTATGGGAGACAAATTCGTTCACCACTAAATTTAATAAAGGATTTGTGGATTGGTAAAGAAACCAACGAACCAGTGGTCGTTTATGTTTTAAACCTGTTGGAGAGGTTAAAGCGAATGCAGGACATTGCAGAAATCGCAATGTTGGAGGCGCAAAACAGGTCGAAAATTTACTACGACCGGAATGCGAAGATGGTAAATTACAATATTGGCGACAAAGTAATGCTTTATCAACAAGCGAGGACAAACAAGTTACAAATGCAGTGGACAGGGCCAAAGGAAATCGTTAGAAAAATATCAGAAACGAATTACATTATTAAAGAACCTTCCGGCAAACGACGGCAAAATTTAGTTCATGTGAATTTATTAAAACCATATTATGCGCAAGCAGAAGTGGTCGCGATCAATCTAATTCAACCAGGGGAAGATAGAATTGATATCGAAATTCCTGACTTGGAAATTGACCACTCAAAAATGCTAAGTGCTTCTGAAGTGATTGATCAAGCGAAAGGAGTAGGACAACTGACCGGAGTCCAAAGGAAAGAGTTGGAGGAGTTAATAAACGAATTTCCAGGATTATTTTCTGATCGGCCAGGGCGAACTCATCTGATCGAACATGACATCGCGCTAAAAGAAGAGAAGATTATAAGGACACGGGCGTATTCTCATTCGAAGCGAGTGCGGGAAATTATCGACCAAGAAATCGACAAAATGTTGGAATTAGGAGTAATACGGCCCAGTAACAGTGCATATTCGTCACCTATGATAATTGTAGAGGCAGAGGGAAAAGAACCACGACCTGTGATTGATTACCGAGCCCTAAATGCAATTACAGTGCCGCAACAGCACCCAGTTCCAAATATAGAAGCATGTGTGGAGAGATGCAGCAAGGCAAAGTACCTCAGTCTAATTGATGTGGTTAGGGCCTATTGGCAGATAGGAATGACAGAAAGGGCTAGTAAATACGCCGCTTTTATCACACATCGAGGAGTGTTTGAGCCAGTGACCTTAGCGTTCGGCTTGCAATCGGCACCATTTTCATTTCAGAGGTTGATGGATACCATCCTCGAAGGAATGGGTGAGTTTGCTGAACCATTTTTGGACGACGTCGCGGTACATTCAAATAGCTGGGAGGAGCATCTAGAACACCTGAGCCAAGTATTTAATGTTATGCATAAAGCAGGATTAACAATCAAGGCGAGGAAATGTGAATGGGGAAAAGCCGAGGTTGTGTACTTAGGACACAAAATTGGCCAAGGTTACAGGAAGCCATCTGAGGCGAAAGTAGCGGCTATTCAAAATTTTCGGCGACCTGAGACGAAACGTGACATAAGAGCATTCCTGGGAATAACAGGGTACTATCACCATTATATTCCAACGTATGCAGATATTGCGAGCCCACTCACAGATGCGTTGCGCAAAAATGCAAAAACCAGAGTGGAATGGGATGAACAGAAGGAAACGTCATTTCAACGGCTGAAAAACGAGTTAATGAGCGGTAAGGTTCTAAGGGCACCTGACTTTAACAGCGAGTTTATCGTACAAACTGATTGTTCTAAGAGAGGGATGGGTGTTACACTTTCGCAACGAAATGAAAAAGGCGAAGAACATCCGGTGCTATACTTGAGCAAAAAGTTGACTGACAGAGAACAAGCATATAGCGCGAGTGAGCTAGAGTGTGCAGCTTTAATTTGGGCTGTGGGAAAATTAAAGCCATATTTATTTTTAAGCCATTTCACGGTCGAAACCGATCATTGCCCACTCAAGTGGCTAAATCAAATGAGTAACAAAAACGGTAGACTTTTGCGTTGGTCATTAATATTGCAAACCCTAAATTTTACTGTAGGCAGATCTTAACTGACCTCGGTAGCGGATAGATCGCTTCCGAATAAATTGTAAATAAACATATTTTAAGCTACTGAAGTCTTTAATTTCTCAAGTAGAACTCTAAATCAGTGTATCGCGAAATTCGGATCGAAGTGAAACCCCCAACGTTAGACGTATCGCAACAGTATAATAGACTTAGGAAGATATGTTGCTATTTAGCACCAATGACGTACTTTTCATTAAGTTCAACAAAATGTGTTCCAAGCTTTAGGCGATCAGAAACTTCCATCTTCAACATAAAGAACTCCAAATTATTACGTTCTTATTTGTGAAGCACCTCGGTTATAATCGTAAACAATGTGCGACTGTTGTTGTAGGTCACACCACCCAACATCGACCTTCATATCTCTCCAACCGGAGTGATACAAAATTCAGGTCATGTTTGCTCGGGCAATTCGTTTCAGTTTTGAGATATCACACTTGACAGAATCCAGACGGCATAAACGTAGAATAACCACCGCAACAACGAGGGAATCCGCTCTAACAGAAAGATAGAAACAGTTCTGAAACTAAGTTTTTGTGAGATTTATTGGCTGTCGTTTATCTGAGCACCCAATTCTAAAACAAGGTACCTCCGGGCCAATTCGTTCGGTTAAAGTGTTCCATTTCTCCACCTGGTCTAGCCGTCGTTTCCAGTGTGTAACTAAAGAAGTATATCACGGGAGCCATTTGTCATTTCCTGGTGCAGGTGGGCGTCCACTCTCTCGACCCCAGATGCACTTCATTTCACTTCCATTAGAAACTTGCTCTTGTTCTAGTCGGTTTTGTGGTAAGCAAACAAGTGGAAATGAGGTGCTTAATGCTGAGATTAATAGCAATTTGAAATCGCCAATATAGTTTGTTGAAAACAAATTAACAATGTTCGTACATTAGCAATAGTTCATTTCAAAACAGTCGAGAAATTCCAACTAAAGAAAATTTTATTCAGAATCTCAAATGCTGATAAATATTCCTCTCCCGAACTACAAAGCGCTAAAGAGATTGTCGTGTGTATCAAGTATGGCATCCAGTATTTCTTTTTTCAACTGTAAACGCAAAGCATTAATCATAGTTACTTGCTTGAAACACATCCGCATTTTTTTTGTTTGGAAAACGAAAGTTTCTTATTGCAGCATTGTAGATATTCACAAAATATTCTTCTTCTATAACTCTACAACCCTATTCAAATATGCAATTTCTGTTTTAAACAAATGAAACTAAGTAATATAAAAGCTATATGTTTGGTCTCTGTTAAGTCAATTTCAGATCGGTTGGCATAGTAATTATATTACTTATTTTTATGGTAACTACATAGACATATCTCAAGGTCGACTAGTTCACTAAGTACGGTGGGGGGTCTTTTGCAAAAGCTTAAATCAAATAAGATTACAAAGGGCGCCAATGTCTTTTTAATACAACAAACCCACGATAGTGACGAAAACTCATAAACTCAAAACTATAATCGATTTGACACAAACCCACCTAATAGCTAGGTCAGAAATGATTTGCCGTTTATAAAACACATTATGATAAAATATGTGTAATAACCAGTAGTATATTACAAACTACATCTAGCTTAAAAATTGCAAATACCAACTCAATAGTGTGTACTCGGTATAGAAATACGAATTCTAAATAAACCAGCAAGAAACGACCGACAAAACAGTAAACCTAGGTAAAATATACTTGCAAATTACAAAAGTACGTAATAAAAAAGAAAAAATAATAAATAACAATAAATGACGTTTCAACAAGCTAGTAAAAATGCGAGGGGGCGTATGGAGCCCCTGTCGAGAGCAATTCTGCTTAGTAAAATGATTTGGTGAAGTTTCACGTAAGTCGCCAACATTCAGGCCCACTTACTATGACCACAAGGCAAAGTTCTATGCTTATAACTAAGCTGCAGCAATTGAACTTGACTCTAAGGCTAAAATAGATTACCTCGGGTAAACGATCATAAAGCACCTTCCGCAGGAAGCAATCGAACGGGATCTCAGAATAGCAGATTAGTGGCAGGACACATGAAAGAGGCGGCAAACATATTGGTAGGCGTCCAACAGGCTACGAACGACTTAGATGTAGTCAGAGTCCGACGTAGTCCTACAAATACTGAGTTGATATAACCAAAACACGACCACCCAAAACGCATCTACGCCGACGTAGGGGAAGCAGCTCAAAATTTCGTGAACGTAAGAACTGCGTCAAAGCAAATGAACGAGTATGATTGACCATGTGACTTACCCCATAGGTCGAATTAGGGCTAATACGAGAAATTTCGGCTTCCATATACGCAGCTAAACTAATTCGTCATAATAACGTGAAAATAATCTTCCAATAACGACGCGTCGTTTTCAAACCAAATTCATGTAATTGTGAGTGCAAAGAACTTTAAAACTTAAATTTGAATGAAGCATGCAGAAACCATGCAAATGAAAGCAGCTACTCAGCGCTTCTCAACCATTCAAAAATCAAGAAACGAAAGGCAGGAAATTAACAAACTGTGACAGGCGAAACATTTGAGTGCTTGAAGTGAAAGAAAGATCGAGATGAAAATCGCGACGCGGTAAATTCAAAAACATTTAAACTACTAGGCGTAAATGCTATTCATTATCTAGTTGTGACAAAATTTCTAATACACTCTAGAACAAGGCTTATTTTAAAAGTTTGCATAACATTCAACAATCGATTTCAATGAGCTTTTTGAGCAGATACTATATCACTATCTTTTTTATCTACACACTCTTTTTAAAAGTTCCATGAGCACCCCCAACAGTGTCGTTGGTTCGTTAAGATGAACAGGCTCATTTTACAGACAAGGAAACTCTGCTAATTTGCTTTTTTTCTCTTGTGCAATCGCATTTATTTATAGCGTAACACTGTGGGAGAACTTGTCTTTAGGATTCAAGGTTTTTGTTCAACAAAAGGAGGCTGTTAGGTTAAATGACGGAGCTAGTTTTCTGTCACTCTCTCGTCTTATTGTTCTTAATACAGGATTGTAGATAAACACAAATGCATAATTTGGCAGTCAATTAGATTTTTTATCATTATTTAGCTATATAGACTGGTCTGCTTAAGCCCTCCTGCTTCACATTTGCTAATCCTACTAGAGATTCACTAAATTTCGGATTGTATAATATCATGGCTACAAATGATAAGACTCTGTACTATAATTTATATAAACATATGTTTCTTAACCGACTGTTAGGTCAGTTTAAAAATTGTCTACCGCCACTGCATTTTACGCTCGCGAAAGAGGATGATACTTCGCCTGGGTTCTGGCTCAAACAAGGCACTCATCCATTTTTTAGCGTCTCGGATTTAACGTTCCCAACGCTTAGCCTACAAGTCTGAAGTTTCAATTGCCATCTTGTGGTTGCGAAATAAACTTTATTAGTACCTCCGGTCGGATATTTGGAAAAATTCTATCATCCCGCTATCGTACTTTCGGCAGCCACTTTTAGATGGGCACTCTTAGCTGCCGATGTCTATTCTCATTCTCCAAGTCCGGCTTCCGATGATCCAAGCCCGTTTGGTCTCGCTATCAACAGTTTGGCGCCTCAACCAAAGTGTTGACTTTATTATTTTGCTTCGCGCCACCAGCGTTTCAAACTAAGTTAAATGTGCTATGTTAATTAAGCAATGCATGTTGTAAATTACCACGAATATGAATGTGTAGGATGACATTCAAATGACTAACCACTTTAGGCTTGTTGTAAACAGTCGTTTGCTGATCATCAGCACTGTTCTCCGTGGAGTCGCACCATGGGTAAACACGGGATCAGCGGTTTTCCTTGAATCACGAGACGTGACGTCACAAGCTAGGTAGAATATTTTAAATTGTGTAGGTTTATCCTTCAACCGCAACCCTCGATAGATGTATTTAAGTAAAGTTCTCAAGTTCCATACCGTTTAATTTTATTTCTGAAGCGGAATGCAATTACACGAATTTTTTAAGTAAGAAAATCGTTTCAGAACGATGAAGCAAGGTAAGTCTTGTCTGGAAGCTGAGCGCATTCTCGCAGCTGAGGTAAGCTCTTCCTGAGAATACCTACTTCATCCCGACAAAAATATCAGGTGGCGCCTAACAAATTACCCAAATTTGTCCCAGTATCTTTAATCTTAATCTATCGTGGTCTACTTTAAAGTACAGTACGGTACAGTATATTATTCCTACCCTTTCCACTAGGTCTCTAAGGAAGCTCTAAAACTCTAAGAGTTTGCAATCTATTCTTCAAATGAAAACTTAAAGTAAAAGTTTCACAGATGTTCAAATGCCTACTTAATCGTCAACTTGCAAATTGCCTGTTCAAAACATACATAAAGCCATACATCTATGTCGAATTGATTTATATTTGCCTGCTTACTCGTGTTCCATCTTGCTTGATTATTAATTAAGAATAAATTAATCATACGCAGGAAACCATAAGGCTCTCTTTATAACAAGGAATTGAATGGACAAACGTTTGTCAATATAGAGCTTTTTAAATTTAAAAATATGTGACAAATTAAAGGGGCTTTCTAAGATTATCAGCATAATGTGAGCAAAGTACTCGTAAGCTCATTCGTGGCTGCGGTGTGTAAACGGCGCTACCTTAAACTGCCAAGTTACTTCAACAGGTTGGAAAAGCTTCACCATTAATAACAGTCAAGTAACGAGGCTGTTATATCGATAGATTGGATTAGAACAATATATTCGGTCTTCCACATTGTGTATCTTAATTTGTGCTTGATAAAGTTTCTACGATTTATAAATGTCGCGGCGAGCAGATTCGCATCTAAAAGTGCCAACATTTATCACTTCAAATAACAAGTTCTTTGGAGCAGGACATTTATCATGGGTAATGCAGTTAGGAAACTATGGAAATATAATGCCACTTTTAAATAACTGTCGTTTATCTTATGTAGAATCAAATGGGTTATTAAGAGAACAACAGAGTGACATTATCTGGGAATAAGAACACTGTATAGCAAATGTTAAAATAAATACAAAGCTATTGTAATAATAAAAGGAACAAAATACTGATTTGAGTTACATGCGGTTGGCAGTCCTATAGTGGCGGTAAAATCGCAGCACGCCGTGCCTCGGAGACCACGTTAAGACGTTGGTTTCGGTTGTCATGTTGGCGACAGTCGTTAGATTACGTCAGAGGCGCTCATGCAACCTGAAAACTCGCCAAGCTTCCTACCACTAGCTATACAAATACAATAAAAAAAAGTTAAATACAATTACTACTTTATTTACAAATAGTTTACAAATATGAGGGTGGTTTACCAGTTATCGTTAATATTAGTGTATAAAATGTATAGTACATAAAAAGGTGGCTCTCCGATAATGACAATTAAGAATTAAATTAAGGGCAATAATTATTTTTTTAGTAACGTATAGCAGCTCAGCAATTATATTAACGGACTCTTCTTAAATCCCCTCAATTACTTAGAAGTATAACTAAAACACTATGAAGTAACAAATCATTCAACAGTCGATTGCTACTGAAGCATTAATTGTCCATACAGAAAAACTGGGGAAATTAGAATACAAAATATAGAATAATTCCCAATTTAATATTTATAAATGGTTAATTAATTTGTTGTGCTAAATTAGCTAGTTCAGACGTGAAATTTTAAGGCTAGATTAACATGCTAACTGCTCAAATATATCAACATTTTTATTCAAACTTCAAGGCTGATAAAGTAAACAAATGAATTATATAATTACAAATCAACTCTCTCTCATTCAAATTATACAGTGGAACACTGGCTGATTGTGATTAGGTATTATAATGTTTAGTATCATACAGCCTTTAGTATAGACTTTGTTCAAAAAAAAAATGTATGATGTAACAAGCCGTTTTTAACTGCACATTATAAAACAATTTAATGAATTCTGTTTTCTGAATTCTGGTGCGATTTTGAGAGCAGATTTACAATACTGGCTGTAAATTTCAGTAAATTACAGCTCGGGCAGTATGTAAATCGGCTAATATTTTACTACATATGGAGCTACTTCAATTTATGAGGACAACAATTTTTGATTGTGAAATGTAATAATATTTAAATATTCAATTTCTGGCGAAGGTCTAAGACATTAACTATAGCATGACAAAACTAGAATAAATTGTGTTATACATCTACGTGTTGCTATGGCTAAAACCGAAATTCATTAATTGTGAGGCCGATAAATCTACTTATGGCGCGTTAGAGCATTGACTTAAGATTATTTAGCTGATAGAATACTCTTTTATTGGAGATAATAAGTGCTTCAGCTAACTTAAAGTGGGGTGGATTATGATCCAGCTGCAGCCTTAAATGCGATGATGAAGAAAGTAAAATTTTAGGACGCCGATAATCGAATAAAAACTTGAAGTACGGACGCTACTATTTCCAAAATAGCGGATGCAACCTAACGAGTAAATAACTGTTTATTAAATTATTATAAGGTAAATTTGACTAACAGCCAGATCACGTGAAAGTAGAGATAATTGTTTTATATCTGAGATTTCTGGCGAGTAAAAGATATTTTACTTCCAAATGCTGTCAAATTTTGATTTAATGAGGCGGATGCAGTAATTCACGAAACCAATAAAACCAAATCTGCACCAGATTATCGACGATTTTTCGCCGACATCAAAAAGGTTCCCAAATACGTCTTATAAATACAACAAATCAAATTAGGAAGTTGTATACAAAAACAAAAAAAAAAGGAATGGTAATTGCGAATCTAAAAATTACTAGAACCTATATGGACAATCTGATATTCACAATGACATTTAAAGTTGTTGAATTTATTCTAAAAGCGAATATGAAGAAAAACTATTTTATAGCTATTACAATGCGAATCTTGATTGTTTACATAATCACCTGATATAATATAAATTTGACCCTCCTGTGGAAAATACAAAATGGTAGTAATCACACTACCAATATATAAAAATTTGCTGGAACACGTTGGAGTAATAAAAAATTATTTTAATATTATTGTAGAGCATTAGAATACTACTGCAATTGATTTTTTAGTTTTATATCGTTGCGATGTATTGCCATCAAATAAGATTTATTATTATTAAATTAGAATAAATGTTCTGTACTGGGTGTTTCATATATGACAATCGCTTTTCACACGTTGTTATAGTAATTCTATTATTTGTTTTTCCTTTACAGTTATCTGAGTATGATTAGTTGGAAAGTAATTACACATTTATTGCCAACTGTAAAAATTCGAATGAGAATCCGAAACACAACAAACATAAAACTCACTGAAGTCATCATTAAATGGCCCAAAAAGAGATAAAGAATCTAAAACGAACAGAAAAACTAGATGAACAATAATAGAATATTCAAAATCGTCCGAAACAGAAAACCAAAAGCCAGAAAGACCGTTTCAACAATGGAGCTACAGCTGGTAGTCCAGATAAAAAATCATAAAAAGAAGGTACCACTAGAATATGTCTTAAAACTACCAATAAATAAATGAAGAGAAATCAGATTAAATGGCGTAAAATGCAAACATAATATTTTGTAGCAAATCAGATGTATTAAACTTGGACTTTATCTAATCTTGCGAGTGGCCCTTTGTAGTACGAACCAGAGCAGCATGTGCATAGTTGTACTGCTCTCTTTCTAGCCTCTTAATTCGTATAGATTATTAGAGCGAGCGCGTAGGTGGTTATATTAGTTAAGCCGGTTATTTTTACCTGACTGTGGACTTGTACCACCAGAATGAGATCGAATTCGAATTTACTAGTAGTGAAAAGAGCATAGATCATTTTATGTTGTATTGTTTCATAAAAACTTTATTAGGATATTATTTAGCGTCCATAAAGTGCCACTTTATAGACTAGTGCATAAAGTAAAGTAAAATCGTCGCTTGTCAATGTCAGCAGTTATAAAAATAAACGTAATTTTATTCAAATTAGGAAAGGAGATTACATTAACTGAGAACTTTACACATGGCAATACCTTATGGTAATACTTATTCTTGATAACGCAGTTAAGGTTAGGAACACATTTCGAAACTATCACATTTTTCAGTGCCAACTTGAATTTTCTAATGTGTCAAATATAAATATTATTGTAGGTAAAAAACATGTCAAGCATAAGGCTTTGTATACAACTTGAACATAATCAGACTTTCTTTGACTTGTCCTCTTTATCGGCCTCGCTCGCTCTGCCATAAAGTAGACTCGTCCAATCAAGTCCTACATTCTGTACTTTACACATAGCTGTGTCAGAATGCTGCAAGGAACATAAATGTGTCGTAATTCCGTTAATAATTGTGCGTATGGGCACTGCGTCAGCGGATGGTATCAATCACTCGCGATCCAGCTGCTGGTATAAGATGTTCAGAACATCCACCGGAATATATCCTCCAAGATTTATTGCGCTGCATCTTTCAGACTTTTTCAAGGGGGTTTTTGTTGCGGCTACACGTGGCAGTGTATGTTTGCTATAATTAGATAGAGTTACAGGATGCCAACTTTGAAACAGAATTAGAAGAATGAATTCAGTCAATTAAAAATGATAAACAACGATACCGTGCATCATTATGTATTTTACACAAAAACAGTTACTTTTCAACAAAACTGGAAAATATTAATACATTTTTAAATCAGGATATTCAGTAGATAGTTTTTGTGTTATTTATTTATTTATTTATTTATTTATTTTAGAGAGTTTATACTGCGTCCAACAGTTAAAACTAATTAAGGACACAGTTACATACATTTAAATAAATATATCATTCACAACGAAAATAATAGAATATTAAAAAAAAACCGTAGTACCACAAAACAAATCCACACAATCAACTAAATAATTTAAAAGTAATTATTCTAAAACAACAAAAATATTTAACATATATCAACCAAAATGGGTTTTCTAAAATTAAAGCACAGAAAAAAAATAATATCAATTAATTAGTAATGAATAGTAAAGAAAGGATACAATCGTTGATTTCAAAATAATGTTAAACATATTCGCTTAAACTTTGCGACAGAAGGCATGTAAAAATCCAGTCTTCCGGCGAATCTGTTGCTCAGGTTGCACATTCGGTATATCGGTGAGTTTAGAAGCATATTTGTCTTAGGACGGGATAAATAAAATACTAATTCGTTTCGCGATGATACCCTTGGAACTAAAAAATTCAGCTGCCTTAATATTTTAGAATCCACATCTACGTGAGAATTGACTATTTTATGCATAAATAACAAATTTGATATAATTCTCCGATGTTCCAAGGACATCATGTCGAAATTCTGCAACATACTAATGTAGGATGAGAATTGAGGATATTCTCCGGATTCCTTATAATACAAACGTTTTAAAAACCGCTTTTGTACACGTTCAATTGTCGATATATGGATATTATAATAAGGACCCCAAATTATTGATGAAAATTCCAACCTGCTTCGAACGTATGCGTTATAAATTCGTAATACAGATTTTGAATTTAAAAATCCGCTTGTAGTCCTCATTATAAACCCAACCATTTTTAAGGAATTAGCAACCATTTTAGTAATGTGAGGTATAAACGTTAATTTTGAATCAAATACAACCCCTAAGTCGGTTATTTCTGAATTTTGAACTAAAGGCAAACCATTTATTTTATACTGAAACTTTATGGGATTTTTACCACGCGTATATGACATACTACTGCATTTCTTTACGTTCAGAGGTAAAAGGTTAGCTTCACTCCATTTAAAAATAGCATCAATATCTTGTTGCAGCAAAGCAGAGTCTTGTTTATCTTGAACAATTTTCCAAATTTTTATATCATCAGCAAATAAAACATGTTCGGAGTTTTGCAAAACGTCAGATATGTCGTTTATAAACATTAAAAAAAGAAGGGGACCTAGGTTTGAACCTTGCGGTACACCCGACAGAGCCTTATATTTATCAGATTTAGAGCCAAGAAAAACAACATACTGCCATCTGTCGGAAAGATAAGACACAAAAAAATCAACTAAAGATTGTGAAAATTCAAAATTACCTAGCTTCCCTATTAATAAATTGTGATTCACCCGGTCAAACGCCTTCGCAAAATCTGTGTAGACAACATCTACTTGTAAATTGTTATCTACAGCAGTAACTACATCTTGTGTAAATAATAATAAATTAGTGATAGTTGAACGATTTGGCATAAAACCTTGCTGAAAATTTGAAATTTTATTTTTAACAAATGGAAATAATTTGTTATGCAAGACGAATTCAAAAATTTTTGAAACAGCAGGTAGTATGGCTACGGGTCGATAATTAGCAACGTCATTTTTATCGCCACTTTTATAAATAGGACAAATTTTTGCTATTTTCCACTTATCCGGGAAAACGGCCGTTTCTAAAATTAAATTGAATAATATCTGTAATGGGTACGACATAATTTCTGAGCAACCTTTATAAATATATACAGGTATATTATCAACACCAACCGACCTTTTCGGTTTTATTGCTTTAAGAGCTTTATTTACATCGTCAGATGTAATTGGCAGAATATGAAAATTGCCTGGTTCGCTAGAGATACTCGTAGCGCCACGTTGCAGGTTGATGTAGGTAGATTGGAAATTATTTGCAAAGGCGTTGGCCGTAGATTGATTATCACACAAGAAAGTTCCTTGATAATGCATATTGGTAGTAACATTGGACTTTTTCTTATTTTTAACAAATGACCAGAACAGAGCCGGTTCTTCCTGCATTCCCTCTTCCACTTTTCTTACATATTCTTGATATGCAACATTAATATCATGTTTGATTTTATTCCTAAGCCGCTTATATTTATCTTTGGTTTCATTATTTGCATGCGTTTTCATTTGTTTAAATAAGCGATTTTTCTTTTTTATATCCTTTATAATATTGACAGGAAACCAAGAAGGAAACTTGCTGTATATACGTTTAATTTTAGGAATTGTTACATCAAGCGCGTCTGTAATAAGTCTATAAAATGTATCCACCGCCAAGTTTGCATCTTTAATATTTTCAAGTAGCGACCAGTTCGTATCTCTAAGTCTGTAATAGAGTTCTAAAAAATTGCCTTTTGAGTAGTTGTATTGTTCGCGCTGGGATTCATTTTTATTTGGTTTTTGATAATAAATAAATTCACATTCTAAGGGAGGATGATATGCATCCACTGGTATAAGAGGTGATTCAGATTTCGCAACAGTAGTGAATTTGTTTGCCAAAATTAAGTCTAGAACTCTATTTCTATTATTTATGATTTTGTTATACTGCACTAATCCGTTAAAGTTTGCAAATTCAATAAATGCGGCCAGTAGAGGATTTGCAGGAAAAATCAGCTCCGGATCTAAATGTGGTAAATTAAAGTCGCCTAATATTACTAAATGTTTTTGAGTAAGTTCCACATTTTCTTCAACTGTTCGAAATAGTATCTCGAAAATATTTAAATCGCTTGCTGGTGGGAAATAAACTAAACAAAAGTATATATCAGTTAAGCATATTCTTACATGAACCCACACACTTTCTAATTGGGAATCCAAATGGTCTAGTTTACGAGATGGAAAATCCTTTTTGACTGCAATCAGCACACCACCCCCTTTAGATTTCTCACTCTGCACGAAGTCCCGATCCTTGCGATATATGATATATCGGTCATCAAGCAATTCATTATCACAAACACTATTGTCTAACCAAGTCTCTGTTAAAAACACAATGTCATAGTTTTCACTGAGAGCGTTGTTGTATAAAGCACGTAATTTAGTCTTCAGCCCTCGTACATTTTGATAGTAAAATGTAATTCTTCTATTGTTAATGGACATCCTTAAAATCGGCTACAGATTTTATCACAAATACCTTACTCTCATCCTTTGCTCTCATAAATATTTTGCCATTCCGAGTCCATAGGTAACGAATATTGTTGTTCTTCTTATATTCTCGCGCTTTAGCCATCAGTTGCCTGTTTTGTTGGGTGAGTGACTCGTTGATGTAAATAGGATAGTTGGTCGGTGACAGTTTCCGAATGTCGTCTCGAAGATCGCTGACTTGCAGATTCCTTTTAACTCTCTTAGCCTTCATAAAATCGTCCTTTGCCATACGTCTAGTAAACTTTACTATTATTCCTTTAGGTTGTGTAGGTCGTGCTGGATTCACCCTCAGGCGATGACAGGCGTCGATCATCTCGGGATAGATATTGAATCCTACAGCTGCTCCTACTGCCTGGACCATCATCAACGTGTTCTCGTCTTTAGCTTCTGGAACACCCTGGATCTCCACACAGTTTTTTCGGGAATACTGCTCCATATCATTTAACCTTTGATGTAGCCCCAAATTCTCCTTTTCCAGAATAGCATTCTTGATCTCTAGATTTTCAATCCTTTGCAGATATTCATTCAATATTTTTTCTTGGCGGTTTAAGGATTCATCAATTTTTTCGTGACAAAGATTCACGGAATCACGAATTTCGGCTTGTTCCGATCTAATAGATTTCAGTTCTTTTAAAATATCTGCTAAGGTAGGATCTTTACCCTCAAAAGCGCAATTACTACATTTCCATGCATCCTTTGAAGTAGTTTCTTCGGTTAAATTAACACAAGCAGTATGAAACATAATTTTGCAATGAGTACATTTAATATTATCTACATCTTGTCTCGACATGCTCCTACTACACTTCCCGCAGTTACTAGGCATCTTGTGTTTCTATTTGTTGTTTTTATAAAAGTTGAAATTATCTACAATACCCAATAACTGCAATCACCTAAAATGTGCAAGGATCAGAGGT
The DNA here is from genome assembly GCA_940337035.1 of Agriotes lineatus. Taxonomy (NCBI): domain Eukaryota; kingdom Metazoa; phylum Arthropoda; class Insecta; order Coleoptera; family Elateridae; genus Agriotes; species Agriotes lineatus. The sequence goes on from OW679197.1 coordinate 160,463,235, forward strand.
CAAGAACTGCAATATGTGAGCCTACAGTTAATATTTCATTCAGTTTCAACAAATTTCTTATATTTCACAGAAGCTGATTTCGTAACTTCACTATAAACACTACAGTTCTTTTGTTCAGGTATTTTGCTAGTAGCACTCCGATTTTCACAATCAAGCACTGGCGTTAAACACCTTGAATGCGATTTTAAACACGGAGCACTTTTCTACAGTGTTTACGCTGTGAATTCTATCTACATTTTGAATGTATACGTGTGTTTTTTTCATAATTGGCAATTATTACTTTATAATCATAATATGGCAATATCTGTTAACGTCATATCTTAAAATTAAAATAACAAATTATTCATTGAATATACAAAACTTAATTTTTTACACCATGTGTAAATACAACTCAAATCGTTAAATTCAAATCCAAGAAAGATATAATATAAACTCTGCTTCCATCTCTAGTTTGTATCCGACTCATCCGAAACTTGTAAACAATTAGGGCAGGTATATGTGGTATGTTCCGTGCAAATGGCTTGTTGGCAAGATCGCAAAATCAAAAATGTTTAGAACAAATACAAAAATATAAAAGTAAACGTGGTTAGTCGCGTAATGAGCGATTTGCTCACACTAGCTCAGGCACCTACCAAACTACTTGTCACAATTGCACTGTGCCTTGTTTTTTCATGAAATAATACCACTAGCCGACGCTTGACGAATAGGGTGAGGATTAAAAAAATTGGCGGGGCCCTACCTGCCATTGCACTAAAATGGCGAATTAATTTGTAAAAACGTGAGGGAATCGCTCATGTAGCGACCAATGCCGGGTTAATGGTAATCTTCCTGACCGATGTTACCGAGAAATTAAAAAAATGCTGTGTAGCTATCTGCGACGTTTACCTCTTGTAATATGTATGCGGAATAGGTCAGTTTCATTTTACGTATTGAATATCTCCTTCGATTGACAATACTGCCTTTGCAGTTTGGTTGCGTTCAAGTAACTCAACATTTTAAAATTTAACTGAAACCTTTTGCGAGGGTTTTCGGGAGCTTAAATTTTGCATATAACACCTTGCGCTGAATAGACACAATTTTAAGTGAAAAACACCTAGACGAACTGGTACCAATTCGGATAGAGCTCGAGAGCGGGAGCATTCCGTTTTCGCTGTTTTAATGTTTAAGTCACTACCGTACAGTTGAGATACGTGTACTTGAGCGAATTACGAGGTAAGATCGTAGAGGTCTGTTTTTGATTTCAAATTTATTAACATAAAATCTTGTACATTTTATACGTAAAACTAATATTACATCTAGGTACTATTCCATTTACAAACAAACTATTTATCTCAGATTTGTGTTGCCTTTTTCAAGTATGGTGCAGAGTTTGTATGTGTATATACTGTAAATAAATAAGTAGGTTATTTCAAGTTATGGCGTTTTCTGTCTTTTATTATTTTTATGACACAGCTAAGTGGTTTAGGAATTTACACGCCCACCTGTAGGTTTTCTGGTTTGGACCGTCTCGAACCAGTGGCGCTTCCGGACAACCCTCCCTCCCCATTCCTGCTCAGGAACTAGCTGGAAAAAATTTAAAGCGTACGTAGCTGTCAAACAAGGGTGCCAAATTATCTTGTGTATCATATTACCACATACGTGTGCAGCAGAAATGTGGACTATAAACAAATCAGAGAAAGAGAATAGAAGACTTTGAACAGGATGTATACAGACGTATACTAAATTTCTCACGGGTCGAACGTCATGCAAACCAATTAGATTAAATTAAAGTCACCATCAAGCTGTCACCAGAATTTTGACAACGGAAAAGCTAAGCATAGAGGGAAAGTTACACGAGAAACATTTCCGTGGAAGGCTAAACAAATTATTAATAGATATCATTTTACACTAAAGGTGTCACCACATCTGTAACGTTTCGAAATTTTATCCCTGAGAAGGGCGACATGAATTAATATCACGTTTCACCCCCTTACTAAGGGCGTCAAAGATTTATAACTCGGGTTAAGCTCAAATCGGAGAAATACGTTCACTCAAATATATATGCTATCAGGTAAAACACTAGGTAATTACAAAAAATATAATGTTGTTAGATAGTTATAAAGTAATCATTAATTCATAGTAAATCTGAATTGTACATTATTTAAAATTAACATATTCTTCTCGAACTGTGCTTCTGGTTTCTTGGATAAAACTGCAACTCCATGCACCGGCCAGTACTACAAGCCCCTTTGGTTAGTCGGCGGGCACGATCGGCGACTCTTCGGAGGTTCGGCTTATTAGATATTTTTGCCCGTAGGTAGGATGTTCCTCCCCTGTTTGACCTTCTGCTCAGCCGTTGTTTTGATTAATTGTGCTGCAATTATCTGTTAAATTTAACAACTTTAAGGGTTACCTGGGGGTGTTGTTGGTGCCTAAATACTTGTATGAGGGTTGCTGGTTCCTTACGGTGGTTAAGTGTTGTTCTTGGAGCGATCTCGGTGTTAAACCCTGCAGATGGAATTTGTTCATTTAGCCTGGAAGCATGATTGGACATCTCGCCGGCGGTGAATTCGTGGAAGGCGAGCTCGATCTTCGGACACCAAGAAGTCGATTTTAAACGTCTAAAACGGTCCCTCCTCCAGGTAAGTTTATGAGGGGTGGCTACAGGGCTAGTCGCTCGCAAGCGGTGTAGGTGCGGCGATCCCTACAGGTTTAATTATTAGGAGATAGAGGTTATGTGATATATTCAACGTATCGAAGCGCCGGAATTTGCGCTTATCAAATTAGTCGGTCGGAAATGGCTTTTAAACGGTTAGCCCTGCAAGACAGTATATCAAATCAAGCCAGGGCTGAAGCCTCAGGGATTCGATTTTTTAAGAAAGTACAGCAATCAAGGTAAAATCGAGTTCTAGCGAAAAGTCTCAGCTTCTTGGACTGACTTTCAAGTTGTAAAAGGAGCTTGGCAGCTGCATCAATGAGTTATTTTTGTAAGGTAAGTCAGTGTTGTACGTGGACAGTCGACCAAACTCTGCCAAGCTGGATGTAGAAAGGTGGGCCTACTAACTTCCACATTCAAAGTGGGCTTATCTATTGTTAATGTTGTTTTCCTGAGTTATTCCGAATGTGGTGGCGCATCAAGTTGTAAAGTCGTTTCGTGGGCAACAGATTTGGCTCCCAAGCGTATGACTTTGTTTTGCACGATTGACGGGCTGGTTGTTATGTCGTTATGAGCATTTCGTTCGGTAACAGTTTTCTGGCGCATTATCGGGGTACTTGTTCTATCTTCCACTGGAGAGGGAAACGACGCGTCGTTCATATATCGCGACTACTCGCATATCAGGTGTCCTCGCGTTATCTGAAAACCACGCGCCGGATAGATATAAAGCTCGATTAGGCAATGCATAAATTTAAATACATTTTTAATGTGTAATAAAATTTAGCGGAGGTTAGCGTTACACATCCTTTCAAGAACTACGGGCAAAGGGGGACAATTCCTTTATGATAATGCAAACACGATAGTGCACTCTGCCAATGCCGATAAACTACGAGTGAGACAAGAGGGGGAGGAGAGTGTCCATGAGTTCTAAAGTATTTACTTACATTCCATTGCATTAGACGATATGTTCAGTGGAATAAAATGACAATACAAAAAATGCGTATAAATGAGAAAATATTGAACACAGACGATGTGGTTTTGATATCGGTTAACTATGAAGATGTACAATGCATGGCCGAAGAGCTCAATGCTGAGTCAAAATAAGTTGTACTATACTTAAATAAACTACAAACGATAACTATGACAAATCAAGCAGAATAAATGCATATTATAATCCATGCACTAGAAAGACAAGTGGAATGCATGGACGATGCATGAATGGAGCCCATAGATACGAAACGAAATCGTGACCTGACTCGCCTGAGTGTGTTTAAAATAATATTTCCATATACAACCAATTCTTACATATACGTATTTTACTGTTTTCTAGTAGACGCCAACGTGTTTCGTTCGAGTGCATAAGTGAACGTCGGGCGAGCAAATTTTGTAAGGTGTCGACCAGCACCAGTTTTGAATTCATTGGGAAACTACAAGCGAAAGGCGTTGTTGAATCAGCGATACGAATGTGCCAAAGTTCTGCAGACATTGCAATTGGATGGTTTGGAGCAACGACGTCAACAATTGAAACGGCCGTGCTATCGAGTGGCGAAATAACGAAGGTATCGCCGGGCCAATCTGCGAGAGCCTAAGTCCAGGTAGTTTTCAACTGACATTTGCTAGTTATCACTGCAGGTGGGTGGTTTTATATTACAATTAGCGACACAAGGGGCGTAAGCGGGTGTTTTCTTGTGTTTGGTAAGCACTGCGCCTGAACATATGTGCAGTAGGCTGTCAGCACACAGGCCGTGTTATAATTTGATCGCCCACGAAAAGGTTCTTGAAAACCATGTTACAGCTGGAGAAACAGAAAAAAGACTTAAAAATATCCACAGGTAATAAAAAGAAATAATCTTGGTAGCACATACTTCAAGATGCCACTGGTTTGGTAAGTCGCCGCTAGCGTGTGCGGAAACTTGGTAATTAATTTGAAATTAATCTAGTGTTTTAAAAATAGCCATATAAATAGAATTATTGAAATGCGTAGTGACAACTAAACACGCTCAAAAGTAAAAACTACGATATTTATGTTTTATGCGGTTTACAACTGGCCTCCCGTCGCTGATACAGGAAAATATTAAATGAGGGATTTACGTGTACGCCGCGAAGTATATGCAAATATGTAAATTAGACAGTTTGTTAGAAACGTAACAAAATTTAAAGTTCAGGTACGGCGATATGATTACCGGGCGATTGCGTTTAACTTCAGCCGGCGAAAATAAATCGCCCGAAAAAAGAGATTAAATTCCGAACGGAATAAAGTGGTACATTATATGTGGAGCAAGTCCACTCCTGTTGAGAACCGCAAAATTTAGGAACTACGCGGCGCCGTAACTTACAGCCATTTGGGGTCAAGAGGGTCAGATTAAAGTTGCAAATTACAATATAATCAAATTAACTTTTAGCACAATTCCGCCCCATTGTGCGCTCATTTTATTTATACCTACGGGGGCGCGCATGTTGTGTGAGAATTACGTGTAATTTCCCGGTAGAACGTTTAACATAAAATTGTATTTCCACTGCTCCAGTGATAAGGAGCGATGAGCGATGTAGTGTCCTGGGGCCAAGTGCGTAACTTCGGCCGCAATCCGAAACAGGATTTATGAGTTGCAAGTATAAGATTTGTTTGGAAGGCGCCCAAATCGCGAGGGAGCGGCGCATATTTAAATTTACAACATTTTAAGTTTTGTATGTTTTTCGAGATAAGCGAAACATTGCGAAAAATAAGAATCGCTTTCCTCTCGGGCGTCAAATGCGAATGTTTCTGGAGCGCCGGAGCGATATATTTTAAAAGTTTCGACTCGTAAATCATCGTGGGAAGTCAAAGGTGAGAACACGGATTTAATATTAAACTCCATTATGACGCAGATTGTGACCTCTTCATGAGATGTTACTCGAAACAAAACAACAATGACAAAGCTGTCGGAAAATTCCGACGCTCATAAAGGAGAAAAATATTTAACACCTATTTGAGTTACACTTAAGGGGGCGGTATTTGGAAATATTATGATGAAATAAACCTTCGCAATAAACAAAGCGCACGGAAACGGAATTAACAGAACGACGCCAAGGAGAAGATAAGAAAACGTTAAGTTGATATATGAATGGCTGCCTTTTTGCAGCAAAAATATTTACTGGAATGCCGCTAGCGCTCTGGAAGCACCTAGTCTTTTTTAGGGATAGATAAGAAAGACAAAAAGCCATTTTATATTGTCCACCCTTGTCCTGGTATTTATACGTGTAGAAGCAATTAACAACGGGGTAATTGTCTATGAAATTAACTACTTGCTGGTTCTAATTAAACATTCAAATATTGACAAATTACTTGCGGCATTTTCGCTGCGGTTTCCTTTTGCAAAATAGCTACGAACTGTTACTGAGCAGAGAAATGCATACACAAGTCGTTTTATAACTGGAAAAGAATGCAACGGTCAACAATAACAACACGAGAGAAACCTTCATTTACAGCTTTTATGCAAACTCGCAAACTAAAGGTTGCATGTATGTTCCTAGTGACATTTCAGTTGCATTTCCACTACGTTCTTCACGATATCCACCTACACAAGAGTGTCATATCATATTATTCTAAACACCAAAACCACTGCAAAAATATCTTCTTTGCAACTATAAAACCTTATAGAGATCTAGTAAGTGCTGTATGATATAATGTTACTAAAAAGGAACAAGAAATTACAAATTCATCTACTTGTACGAGGTTTGTTCCAAAACCACTAAGACTGTCTTCATAGCAGGCAAACGATAGACGTAATTAAACAACGTATTTACTGCCCTTCAAAATTATCCTTGTATTCTAAACCACGATCACAGAGCATGAATCATTTATTGTACACTTCTGAAAAGCCATTTTCATGAACCTATTCGATATATCCATTACAGTATTATTTAATTCCTGGTCAGACTTACAATGGCGATTCTTTCTGGAAATAGAAACAAGTCATAGGGGCAAAATTCGCTGAAAACGGTTAATGGGATGACACTTCAATTTCTAACTCTTGTAATACTTGTTGCGTCGAGGAACCCCGATGAGCAGGCGCATTGTCTTGATAGAGGATCCAATGGTTTATGCCTTTGCCTGTCTTTTAAGAGTAATCTCCGACACATGTTTGACCTTGATAACATTGCCGTACTATTCTGCATTGATAGCTTTGTCTTTAACAACACAATGATCATAAATAATCTCATTTTAGCTGAAAAAGATTAAGTGCGCTAATTTTCCTGCACTTACTTGCACTCTTTCCTTTTTCAGTGTGTCCAATTTGAGCTCTCTGACTTCGTTTTAGCCGAATAATGATGAAACAACGATTCATTAAACGTACAACCCTCTTCAAGACGTTAGGTTTTCGTCTTAAACGATTTCCAATATCTAATTTTAATGCAACTTCTCTGATTGTTAGAGGAAGATCTATTTTAACCATTTGTTCCATTTTGTCTTGATTGGATTTCGTATTAGACGTCGACAGCCTTCCAGCGCGTGGTGCCTCCTTTAGGCTGTTGTGATAATTTTGCAGCTTTTTGCACCAGGCAGGCACTAACTGAGAACGCTTTATTCATATCATAACTTTCTGTTACTTATTTTTTTAAGTTTTGACTAAACCTCTATAGCACACCTCTGCTTCAAAATTTTATCCGTGTTGGGTACTGCAGGCAAAGCCACTTTCTTTAATTAATTATATTATATTATTTAGTATTTAAGACTCAAATATGATTACGCCATTTCTTACTGAGTAAACTAACAAAACTAAAATCTTTCATTGAGAAAAGTTACACAACTATGGGTCATGTGTTTGTTAAGGAATTTTGGCAAGCTTAGCACTTTCGGAACAATCCCAATCTGTTAATGCCGAATAGGAGCTGGAGTTGCAAGCCGGATAAATATTTTGTTATCTACAGTAAAAATTCGAAAAGATAACCTACAAAAAAATGGAGATATTCATTACGGAAACTCCAAATAACAGCCTATATCCTAACTAGAAAAGATAGGAAGACGGAGAAGAATAATAACCAGGAAAAACCTATTTAGAATACAAAAATCCTAATATATTTGAAGCGTGTAGGATTACCGTAACTTTCGCTGTCGATATCCAGGGGAAGCTTTGCATCCATCAGTGAGCCTGCCTTCGTCGCATAACTTTGGCGAATCGAACTGCACTAATCTAAGTCTGCCTTAAGTTTATTATTTTCTGTTGCATTTGCTAATTACCGTTAAATTTTTAGTATGTTGTGAAATCAGTTTTGGAGTATATTCCCGTTCGTAGTGCAGCAATGCCTTCAACGAGCTGCAGCAGTGAGTTTATGTAAAAAGTGTTTATGATTCAGCGTCCTCTGTAAACCTCCTTAAGTTTAGCACTATTATTTTGAAACACACTATATGACACAACATACATCAACATTAGCCCACACCTTTTTCTGTAACTTCGTAATTATTTTGATATGAAGGTATTACATTCATTATTTATAAATAAAGGTAATATACTTGAGAGAAAAGCATTTTCTGATAAATCTGCAGCTGAAATTTCTAATACGAAGTTATAATGTGGCGCCTCTGGCCTTCATCAAAGACCCACTAAATGTATTCTGTTGAATCTGAATAGAGTTCTGGAATTTACTATAATATTGGTTTGTAAAGTGAAATGCAGTCCCGGGTATTCTTGAAGTAAGATAAGCTTTTCAGAGATCACGTCTGTATCTCGGAGCTGAACACGCATATCAACCATCGCCAAGTTTTCCTGGTGTAATTCCCCCAATATTGATATTTCCGGCTGACAGACATCAGGTGGAGATCATAGAAATAATAATTTACCTCCACTTTCCAAGTATAATTGTTTTGACTATGTTCTACCACCCTACAACTGCTCCTTTTTCAAAGCGCTAGTTCGAGCAATCTTTAAGATTGTCATCTGTCGTAATGGCTATGTTGCCTAGCTGTTAATTGTTTCTGTACGCAATTTAGGCGTACGCTTCGAGCGGCGTCATTGTAAAAACTTATGTGAACCCAATTTCCGTTTTGGCCTGTTTTTAACCTTACACCCCCGGATGCGGTATCCCTCAAAAGGATTTCACCCTGACGATTCATTCCGAGGGCTAGTGAACTAACAGCCCAACCACAGTGAATACATGCAATTTTCATTTCACCTATTGATTGTGTCGATATAGGCGAGTTGCCGCTATAGTATTACGTGTTTTGATGTAATGCCTTTGAGTATAAAACACCCACGTGTCAATGTGAAACGTGGTTTTACCAACGTACATGCGTTTTCACATAGAGATAGCTGAAATCGTGTATGTACCCTATACGAACTCCTCGCGCAGTGTGTTCTTGGGCAGTTGGTTTATACTAATTTTGATGTAACAATTTGCAAGCTGGTTCAAGTGACCTAAGTTTCATTTATCTAGCTGGATGTTTACATTGCATTCATATTTCAATAATTTTCCATTTACTATAATTATGCCTTATAATACTGCTGGCTTCGAAGCTTTACTATGTTATAATGTGTTATTTGAATTTTAATAATTCATACTTTTTTGCGTGTTTCATTTGGGTGACTCCAAACGTATGTATTATTTATCGCTGTAGAGCCCCAGGTTTTACTTGAGTTGTCTTAATTAATTTTGTTTCTTAATTACGATGGCTATTTGTGATACAGTTGTTGAATATTAAATTCTAGTAACTGTTGGTGGTTTATATTTCTTTGTACTCATCATCATCATCAATCAGCCACAATTTGTCCGCTGTCGAACATAGTCCTCCTCCAGATGTTTCCACGTCTCTCTATTTTGTGCAGTTGCAATCCAGTTAGTTGATATTCTTTTTAGGTCGTCTGTCCATCGGGTAGGTGGTCTTCCTTGACTTCGCTTATCTGATCTTGGTCTCCACTCGATTATCCTTTTCGTCCATCGGCCATCGTTCTGTCTTGCCACATGGCCAGCCCATCTCCACTTTGCTTTAGCTATTCTCTCTATTACGTCGTCCACTTTCGTTCTTCGGCGGATCTCTTCGTTACTGACCCTATCCCTCAACGCTATTCCCAGCATCGATCTTTCCATTTTACGTTGTGTGATGCGTATTTTTTCCTCAGATGTTTTAGTGAGGGTTAGAGTCTCCGCTCCATAGGTGAGAACTAGTAGAACACACGCATCAAATGTTCTTCTCTTTAAATTAATGGAGATACTATCGTTTTTAAGGATGTGCCTGAGTCCACCGAACGCTGCCCATCCCAGAGTGGTTCGCCTCAGGAGTTCACATGTTTGATTGTCCCTGCCAATTCTTACTTCATGTCCCAGGTATATATATTTTCTAACATATTCAATGTCTCTATATTCTATTTGTCATTATATTAGTCTTATTGTAATTCATATTTAGACCAACCATCTGCATTGCGTTCTGCAGTTCTGGCAGCATTTCCTTCGCCTCGCCTAAGTCGTCCGTCACCAACACTACGTCATCCGCGAAGCGGAGATTGTTGAGTTTTTCTCCATCTATTGTGATACCTCTATCTTCCCAGTTGAGGATTTTAAAAGCGTGTTCCAGGACGGTCGTAAATAATCTTGGTGACAAGGTATCACCTTGTCTGACTCCTCGTTTGACATTTATCTTTTGTGTGGTTTTGTGTAGCTGTATGGTAGTTGCTGCGTTCTTGTAGATGTTGTAAATATTGTTTGTATATCGGTAGTCGATTCTGCATTCGTTTAGGGCTTTTAGGATTGCGCGCATTTCTACTGTATCGAACGCTTTTCTGAAGTCTACAAATGTCAACACCAGAGGTCTGTTGTATTCTACGGTCTTTTCGATCAATAATTTTAGACACTGTAGATGGACATTTGTCCCGTGTTCGGAGCGGAAACCCGCTTGCTCGCGTGGTTGATAGTACTCAAGTTTGGTCTCCAGTCTGCATGTTATTATTCTTGTGTACAACATGTAAAGGTGGTTGAGAAGGCTAATCGGTCTGTAGTTGTCCAGGTTAGTTGCATCTTCTTTCTTGTGTAGTAGGATTATCATCGGATTATTCCATTTTGTGGGTATTTCCTGATTACGTAAACATATGTTGAAGAGTTGGTGTATTTTTTCAATCAACTTAGGGCCCCCAGCTTTATGGCCTCAACCACAACACCATCCTCTCCTGGTGCTCTGTTATTTTAAATTTTTATTAATGAGTGATATATTTCTGCTTTTGTGATGTCAGGAATATCTTCTGATCCATGATTTTGAACTTTGTCTGAATTTTGTCAGGGTAGGGGTATATGTTCGTATATAGATCTTTATAGAATTCTTCTACTATCTCTGCCATTTTTTCTCCGTTTGATGTCAAGTTTCCTTCGTTGTTCTTCAATTTACAAATTTCCTTTTTCCCGTTTGTCAGTTGTTTTCTCAAGACTTTCATGTTTTTGTTGTGTTCTATGGTTTGAGTGATTTTATCATTTTTGTACTTCCTTATGTCTTTTCTCAGCGCTTTTGATATTTTTTTATTAATTTCTCGCAATTTCTGTTGGTCTGGGTTTGGTTTTGATTTGAGTGTCCTTCGTTCTTCAATTTTTATTTGTCTTTCTTGACTAACCTTTTCTTGTTTTGAACTTCTCGGACAACATTTTTACTTTGTACTACGACCCCTCATTCACCTGCTCGTGTTCTTTTTGAGATTTAGATTGAACTAAAAAGCTTCCAAGGTAGGTGGTGATTTGTTTTGGTAGCTAGATTTGTTTTTATGTTGTGAATATTTTGATTTAGCTAATGAGTTGTTTTTTATAACCTTAAGAACCGCTTCCTGGTTCTTATTCACGCCATATTTTACCGAGAGTTAGAACTAGCTAGGGATGTGCCCACTTCTCGTTTAAGGGTGGTACAATACAGTTTTTAACGGTAATTACTATATGCGTTTGTGAAACTAAATATTCGCACTCTAAGCAGAACAAGATTTCATTAGTGAAGAGAAAAGTCAATATGAAAGTTTGAAAATAATTTTACATGATCACAAAAAGTCTAATTAAGGTGGATGAAACTATTGTTCATGCCAAGACTAGTTCTAAATTATGTTACTAATCATTTTGTATTAATATTGCGGTATCAGTTGTAAGATTTTTAAACCTCTCGATATCCACTAAGGGCATTCGAGTTTTTTTTTCTATTTTTATGCTTTGGAGGTTTTACCTCAGTGTTTTTCTATATGCTATACATGTATTTGTTTTCTCGAAGCTTCAATCAACTACAGTTCCTTTTTTGTTTCTCTCCTGATTTAACCTATTTTTATCCATAAATCTTCATTTGCAATTCGTTTTGTTTGCTTTATTTTGGATTTGACTAGAATTTGTGCGCCTTTGATTAATTAATTACATTCACTTTTCAAATTTGCTTTAGTTCTTGAATTTTTCCTATTTAAAGGGGGTGTGAACAAAAAAATTAAGTTTGTCTAAAATTTTAAGTTTGAGCTGGCGTACTCGTGACGTCAGAACAGCTCGAAGACCGATCGTTTCATACGGTGCAGTATAGCTAATGTACAGTTTCAGTAGTTTCATTGCATTTATCACCAGTCGTCATGAGTCTTGTTGTTGTGCAAACGCAAGTGTCAAATTGAAGCAATACCATGGTCAGTTGTGGCATGCAATAATAACTAAAAAAATCTGGTGTGACACATTCACACAACTTACTTTTACAGTGATCTTATAATTAGCAAAAAAATTTTAATTTTAAGCATTTGTCAAAAATTGTAAAGAATTACAAATTCTACAAAAACGGTACAAAATAGAGCGTTAGTTGAAGAGACACATTTTCTCTAAAATTTTAAGCTAAATTCAAAAATGTAATAAAATACCGGGTGTTCTATTTAAAATAGGAGTTAATAAAAAAAATAGAAAAGAAAACAAAAGAAACCTATTTTAGAAGTATTTAACTGGAAAATCACCTATCTCACATCAATACACATTAAAAATTTAATAAAAGCGTAGTTTGAAAAAAATCGTTAAAGTCGTTTTTGCAAAAATCGAAAAAAAAACTGAAAAATCACAACAGTAAACACCTACTTCCGGTTATTCGATTTTCTTCAAATGTTGCATCTACATAGTACACAAAGCTTATATATGAAGTTTCAACGTCATACCTCTTTTTGTTTTTGAGATATTCTGTTCACAGGCAGACAGACACACACACACACAACACACACACACACACAGGCACACACACACAGACAGACCAATAAACAAAAATATGTTTTTTCGGTTCAGAGGACTCTAAAACGTGAAAATCTGGTGAAAACTCAGTTTCGAATTTTTGGGGTGATTCCAATATGTACTTCTTTATTGTAGAAGGAAGTAAAAATTGATTTTTAATTTTCAAGCATTTGTCAATACTTTTAACAAATTACAAATTTTACAGAGACCTTACAAAATAAAGTGTTAGTTGAAGAGACAAATTTTCTCTAATATTTTAAGCTGAACTCAAAAATGTATGTAATAGTATACCGGGTGTTCTATTTAAAATAGGAGTTAATAAAAAAAGGAAAAAAGACAAAAGAAATCCATTTTAGAGGTATTCAATTTGAAAATCACCTACCACACATCAATACACATTAAAAATGTAATAACAATGTACAGTTTTAAAAAAATCGTTAAAGCCGTTTTTGAAAAAAAAATTAAAAAGCTGAAAAATTACAACACCATATTTCCGGTTATGCGATTTTCTTCAAAAGCTTGCTGACGTATCTAGATAGCACACAAAACTTATATATGAAGTTTCAGAGCCATACCTCCTTTCGACTTTGAGATATTCTGTTCACAAACAGACAGACAAACACTCTGACAAACCAATAACAAAAATGTGTTTTTTGAGTTCAGGGGACTCCAAAACGTGAATTTCGAATTTTTGAGGTGAATCCAATACTTCCTTTATCGCAAAAGGAAGTAAAAATTCAAAACAAAACTCAAAAAATTTGTGTCATGCCTTTTCTAGAAAGAAGAACCCGATGCCCTACAAAATTTAATATTAGTCAATTTTAGCTATTATCGATATTGACTACAACGTTGACGTCTGAAAGGAGGACTGATTTAATAGAAACAGTGTTACAGTGTAACGTTATGCGGTAAATGCATAATCTGAACCTAATGATGATATAAATTAACTATACCCAACTCAAAAACACTTATAGTGCTGCGAAGCCATCTTTGTATGACGCTAAAGAGAAACATATGTCAAGATTATTCAATAAACTAGTATAAGCAACAATTTTCTTTAAGATTTCATTCAAGTCGCGAAATTTGCAGGGTTTTCCGATTGCTTTTAGCCATGTATCAATTGTGTTTCACTATTTGTCAAATGTATTTCTATTTTGTCAAAGCAATTTCACAATGTATCAAATGTGTGTCGTTTTTTCATCGGAATGAAATCTATCTTTTTAAATGAGCACTACACATGTAACTATTACAAACAATTGCGGTTATATGATATGCAATATTATGACGTAGATATGCATTATAAATTAATAAAAAAATTTAATTCTTTGTAAACAATCATTCAAGTAGGACTAAACGTTTTACATAGATTTTCTCACTGTATTGAGCTTCACGTTAAACTTTCTTCCCATAGGAGCAGAAGACAGTCCCCAATTCATGGAATTAATAATTAAACTACCCACCTTATTGCTTATTTTGCATTTTCGTGCACGTTTCATGTTGAAGGGAAACTCAAAAGACGTACGTAAATGGAAATTGTTTTGATGAAAAGAGAACTTAATTGATAAAAGGTGAAATATACTTGAGAGCAAAAGTATTCGGCCACCCATTACTTTTAATTAAAAGTGATTTTTAATATGAACTCAAGAAAAGAATGCGACCACGAGTTCCAGCTCCAACAACGCTTCAGGAACTGACAACGGCTGCTCAAGAAGAGTGGAATAATATCCCTCAGGATATTGTTGAAGGGCTGATCAGATCCATGCCAAACCGTATGCAATCTGTTATACGAGCAAGAGGGGGTCACACAACGTATTGAGTAAAGCGCATTTGTTCCAACTTGTTTTTGTTTCTGTTAATAATAAACAAATTAAATTTTTTTCCGTCTTACTTATTTTGACTACGATAACAAACATTTTGTTAACACGCTAAACAAAAGGTAACCAGATATTAATTTTGTATCATTTGAGAGAGCAATAATCGGGCTTCGAAACGATACCAATGCGCTATTTCACAAATGTAAGAAAACATGCTATTTATTATTTTGTTGTTAGGTGGCCAAATACTTTTGCTCTTAGGTGTATATGTGGCAAATTTGAAATTATATAAGTAGGGAAACACAATTAAGAAATGCTTAAAAGCCATCGGAAAACCCTGCATAACCCCGCATTATCGTATAACTTCTCATATTTTATGTTGTGTATACAGGGTGTAAACGGAGATGTCATTCCTGGGGAAAAGGCAATGTTAGAAATTACGAAAAATCGAGTACA
Source organism: Agriotes lineatus (assembly GCA_940337035.1). NCBI lineage: Eukaryota > Metazoa > Arthropoda > Insecta > Coleoptera > Elateridae > Agriotes > Agriotes lineatus. The sequence continues at coordinate 160,478,316 of OW679197.1, forward strand.
TCTGTGGTTATGTAACATAAAAACGTTACTTGTTTTACCATACCAACGATTAATTAAGCTTTGTTATATAAAATAAATTTGAAAAAACAACACTTATATATAATAGTTATTTATTTTGTGAAATAGATTTGATCAGAACTAATAATATTTTAAAGATAAATTCCACTAAACGTCAATATCAACTGAATATGTGTATTGTCACGTTAACAAACCACTTATGATAATATGTAATTCCGTCTAAACTAGAGTTGAGCCTTCGTAATTTTTAACAGTGTTTTTCCCTATACACGACATTTGCATTTACACCTTGTATACATATCTAACATATATAGTTAAATCAAGAGCAAACCAAATAGTTCATTAAACTTTCTCTTCAAACATCTATTTGAATCATGTATGTATGCCATTTGGCGGTGGAAATTTTCCCTGGAATTTCTTTTGCGACACTCGAACGAATCGGTAATTTATTATGCCGTCCAATTGAGACCCAAGAGTTAATCCAAGATATAAGTAGCCGATATAATAATATGATAAGTTACGTCATAATCTGACCTATGTCTTAAAATATTAATTTTTGTCTTCTCGATGCTTTACCTTTAAGTTATTTCAAGCCGTCTAATGTTTAAATTATCCGTATTTAAAATTACACTACTAAACTTGGAACGTTATGTAATTATTTTGGCCCTCATTACACCAATACACGCACATCATCGGTAGCATACAGACTCTGCAGTAGTGCGCATTAAAACGAATTTTTCCCGAGTGCATGTGTTAGGGCTTTCCGAGCCTTTACGACCTCGTTTAAGCCCCCTTGCACTTTTCCGCATTTAAATCTTTAAATATACTACTCTCCCGCTTTTGTTGCGGTTTGGTTGACAACTAGATTTAGTGCAAACCTAGGTGTCTAGTGACATCTGTTGAGCCCCGTTCCCTTGAACTACAAGTTTTCAATAAAGCACACCTTGTAAATATACCTAATACCTATCGCCCTGCTTTATGCACATTTGGCTTAACATTTCCGGAAGCGGCCCACAGATGGACCCTGCTCACGGCTTTACCCGCATTAGGACGCCGGATGACACGTAGGTTACATGACATTTCACCCTTGATGGCTTTTTGGCTCCAACCTGCCGGTTGTTCTATGCAAGTACAGACTTCTTGATCGAATCACGCCACTCTGCGAGCGGGAACTCCTTGAATTAGATGGTGCAATACTAGCGCTTTTCTGTGAGCCAGAGACATGGGTTTCGAGTTTTTCTAGGCTCGGCGAAGTAATTCGAAACTCGTGGCTGTCCACCATTTTCTGACGATAATTAATCCCGGTGACAACAACTTACCCTAAACTGTACTACGTTGAAGCGAACCCCCCTCCCACTGATTCCTTAGCCGGTCAACTCCTTGTTACGGGACAGCTGAGGTAGAATTAGGCTGAGCTCTGCCTTTTATTTTATGTTGTGTCGTAACGACCCATTTAGCCTGTAACACAAGGGAATGATTCCCTGTTTATTATGCAAGAGCAATATATTGCAAAACAATTTCTCCAGGGAACGTTTTTCTAACATTCTTAAATCTGTCAATTTTTCATTTTAGTTGACAGTTTGGGATGTGAAAATTTCCGGGAATTTGTATATGTACAGATATTCACTAATACTTGATTGTCATTACAAGAAATTTAAAAAATAAAAATATTTTATTCGTGGAAATAGTCACATTTACACCATGTAAAGTCGTTCAGTCTAGTGACATTCAACACCTTTTTGCATTTTTTTGTCTTTCTATTCCAATACCTATTAGTTTCGATTTGCTGTAGCTACTTGGTTGAATACGACCTCAAAGAAACAGTGAGCATGTAGGCAGTATTGGATTGCTCATAAGTTTTCAGTGATACCGTGCGGTAAGTTGTCCTGCTGCTGCGAATGCATCGATACTCTAGTTGTAACGTCACCGTCCGCTCAGCTTAAACCTATCTGGGCTATAATTCAAAAACCGTTGATCGTAGAAATGTCGCGTTTCCATTTTTATTCTTAGAATTTCCCTTAGAAAAATTAATCTCTTTGGTTCACAGCTTCATTGGTACGATCCTATCAGTGTAGCTTTGACCCAAATTCCTTCCAAAAAAAGCTATCAAATACCCTGTTTCAGATTTTTGTTGTCTATTTCAACTACCTTAACTACTGCAGTATCCTTTCTTGTTTTATGATGTCCTGAAAATACAAACTGTTTCACAGCATTTCAGTGTTTGATCATAACTGCTCCATCTCCTTTTTATTTAAATTTCCACTTCAAGTAATGTAAGTATTTCCATTAACAGAACAAATATCTTTGTCCCCAGTAGCATTTACGTCTTTCCTTTTTCGTGGAGATTTTTTTCCTTTCCTGAAATTATATTTTTGTTCTTCAGCTCTCTTACCTTGAAAGTGCTACATTATACCACAGCTTATTTACAATGCGATTATTAAAATCTGTCATTTTCTCTCCCTACTGTAATTGACCTGCCAGAATATCAACTTTAGTACGTTACAAACAATCTAGTTTAACACTACACACTTTTCTGCTGTTAGAACACTGGGCAAGTCCACTTTGCACCACTTCCTTATTGCCTCGTTGTTCATTAACGTGAGATTAGTCACGTCCCGTGTACCATTTTCGCAATTCCTCAATGTTCAACTAAGACAGAAAAGTACATTTTTAATTTGTTATAAATAGGCATAAAAGCGAACTATCCATATAATAGTTCCGTTCATAGTAGATTGAGATAAGTTTAAAACATTCGTTATCACCGTTAAGGATGCTGCATTTAAAAATACATTTTCATTCATTTTGATTAAAGCTTCCTTCCAAGAACCTCTACTATAATTAATTACCTGTCAGCTTATAATAGAATCTTACAACAAAGCAAACTTGTAATTAGTTAATTGGTCTACTGGATACTACGAAAGTTTTTTCTGGATTTCCATTTAATATAATTTCTCGTTCATGTCATGCAGCTTTCGCGTACATGAACCATAACAGAAATTTTGATAACGGCAGTAATTTATTAATATTCATTATTGTTCGTGAAATATGACATGCAATATACGCAGAGTATAGTGTAAATTAGCCGGCTACAACAAAGTAGTTTATAGTATGCAGTATACTCTTGAAACGGCTTATTACTAGAATACGGTGTCGTATAGTATATTTTAAGATTTATTTTACATAACAATGCTTTAATCATTTGACGTTAGTTATTAATACTTTTATAATTAATAGTTGCTAGCAGGGAGCTGTACGTAACCGTGTAGCACTAACGGAGATAAAATCTAATCTGACCATTAATTTCTCATAGGGAGTCGTGTGTGCATAACAAGCCTGACATAATCTGCAATAATAATTTGTTCATTAGTGTTGCAAAATTGTTAGAAATTGCAATGTATATTAACTGGAAACGGACAAAGTGCACGAGAATCAGTGCAATAGCTGTTTTTCTTGGTTAATAACAAAATTCATCCGAAAATTATTATTAGCTGAATTGCTCGGAGCCATCCACAATAAACAAGTTACGTAATTGTGGTACAACCCCTCTCCATCTAATTAATATGATGCCAATTTGCATGTCCGCAGATTAGCTCGCTGATGGAAACACAGGCCGTGAGGTCGACATTTATTTGAAAAGCAAAAGTTACAACAATATTATACGGAATTATTACAGTATAATCTAATTTACACAAACACATTTGAATAATTTAACATTTTGACTTTATGTATCATTGTATGGTGAGACGAAAAGTTCTATTTTTGCTAAACTGTGTTTAATTCAAACCAGCGCAACTTATTTTTTCTGCGTGTGAATAGTAGAACTGTAAAATTAATAAACACAGAAAAAGCCTAAGAAAATCTACTCAAGACCATCAACAATATTGTGCCACTGCACTTACGTAAAGCGGCTTATTTCTATTTCTGTTGTAGTAAAATTTATTGATACCATACCTTAATTCGTTAGAAGTAATAACCAATGAATTGCAAACGAATTACGGTAGAGGGAAGTGTTTATCGACAGCTAGCAAAGCTGAAGCCTACTTTTACTGTATTTTTTGTTTTGTTGTATCTAATATGAAACACTATTTTATTAGATGAGAACAAAGTATGGTAGGCCCAATGGAAAGTGGGCCACGTCATTACGGTTTCCTAACTAGGAAAACAGTCAACGAAAGAAGTTTCGCACAAACCCTCTACCTAAATAGCTTGCTATCAGTTCTATCTAAGTTATTCGAGAAGATTTTCCTACGAAAAATCCAACGTCCATCGGTTCGCCATTGCGGAAATTCATTGTGACTAAGTTACCTTGTCAAATACCTAGGTATTTAGTTAAATAGGCATCATAGTCCAGTCGTTGAATGTAAAAATATGCTATTACCTTAGAATTCTTTGAACCGTGACCGATTGACGTGAAATTTGGTGAGTGGTTAGGGGATGGCTAAAGGAGCAAAAGTGACATAGCGCCGATGTGCGCTTTTACCCTGAGAGTGGATGCCACCCCTTCTCGGGGGTGGAAATTGTTCACTTAAAATAACTCCGGAGATGGATAGACGGACAAATTATAAGTAAAAAATGTTCTATATAGTTTTTTCGATAGATCGGTATTTTTCGAGCTATTCGCTATTCGGATTAGATAAGTAATACTAAAATAAAGTAATTTGTAAAGGGATAATGGTCAATATCAATTCTAGTGGAATGGCTGGGGTTTTATCGCTCATTTTTTTTTCAAAAATTCGAGTGGCCCACCGTTTTTGCATCGTAACTGGCTTAGCTATAATGCAATCGACTTTTAACAGTGCACATTTTAAAGGTCTTTTCAATCACTACAAAAAATGTTCTATACGTTTTTCCAGAAAAATGCATCGGTGTTTCGTTAATTAACGTTGATTACGTCGAACCAAGTTGTTGCAAAAAAAAAAATTTTTCAACGAGCCATAACTTCTTTCATTTTGGATCTAGAGCATTCATTAAAAAACCAATCTCTTTTCTGTTTTCTAAGCTTCATTTTTGGTTATTAGAACCTATTTGATAGAAAGCGAAGTTTTCGACTTATTGGCGAAAAACCGTCCAAAAACATACATTTTTATCACGAAAAATTTAAGTCTTCAATCGCGAATACCTCGAAAAATATCGATCTATCGAAAAAACTATATCGAACATTTTTTACTTAGAATTAGACCCTCTATCCATTTCCGGGGTTATTTTGAGTGAACACATTTCGACCCCCGAGAAGAGGTGGCATCCACTCTCAGGGCACCTCGGCGCTATGTCACTTTTGCTCCTTGTGCCATCCCTTAACCACTCAACAAATTTCACGTCAATCGGTCAAGGTTCAAAGAATTCGGAGCGGAAAACCTTCAACGACTGGACTATCAGACTTGAAATGAACATCACTTTTAGAAACTACTACTGACTAATCGAACAAATCTCAGTTACAATACGAAAATGCACAACTGACGAACAAGGTCATCATAAAACCGAGTTGGAGTTACGAAATGCAATTTTAGGGAGCCGCCAGCAATTCAAATATTGATCGGTCTTAAAGTTATCGTTTCATAGTATTCATATCTATAACCGATGCACTCTGGTTGGACATGAAACGAAGAAGAAGAAAAAGTTATATAAACTGGAGAAACAGCAGATGTGTGCAACAAATACAAAGAGCAAACAGAAATATGATTGTAAGCAAAGTCGTTCGCGTATGTAGAAAGAGATTTAGGAACATCTTTTGAGCACCCATATAAATGAAAATTATCGAAAAAATACTTAATAAATTATCAAAGCAGTGTACGTTTATGGGACCGCTCACAACAAGGCTGTACATACATCCTGATATTGGCCATTAAGGGCATGTGAAAATAAAAGCTTTAATTTCAAATGGGAAAAACCTTCAAACAGGAAAATTCCGAACAACTATCCTTTTCAACTTCAAATTGGGACTAATCAATTTCAAAATGGGAATAAACAATTTCAAAATGAAATAAACAATTTCAATTTGAGCATAAACAACTTCAAATTGGGACTAATCAACTTCAATTTGAGAAAAGCTTTTTGTTAACGGTAGTCTTTGGAAAATGACATTACATGGTTATGACAGGACGGAACTAATTATTGTTAGTTCTTGCTGGTGTTCCGTCCTGTTACAACCATATAATTTTCATTTTCTAAAGACTACCATAACAAAAAGCTTTTCTCAACTTGAAGTTGATTAGTCTCAATTTGAAGTTGTTTATGCTCAAATTGAAATTGTTTATTTCATTTTGAAATTGTTTATTCCCATTTTGAAATTGATTAGTCCCAATTTGAAGTTGAAAAGGTATAGAGCGGTAAGACAGGGAAGAGTGTTCAGCCCCTTTTTTATAGTAATGATAGAAACTAAAAGCTGGATATAAGAACAAATTACTCGGACAACTAAGATAGATCGGTTTTGATCAGAAAATAATTTCTAGAAGTGGATCCTGGGTAAAGACAACATCACTATTTGGGTGCTGCTGGTCCACTGTTGTTGAAGAGCTTTCCGAATATGGTTTAATTAAGCGTGAAAATTAAAGAGCTGGGATATGGAAGTACCCCGGTGTACAAGCGAATTGATAACGGAAAGTTTTTGGGTAAAATGATGGTGGGAACATCAGTGTAAGTGGGTTTGCGATATACAGAATGACCAAGTTTGACACTGAGTTGGCGAGAGACCTGTACATTTAAGAAAGGAAGGAAACCGTTACTTTCTATCTCCATGGTAAAGTTAATGTCTGGATGTTGACTATTGAAATGGTTTAAGAGGGCAGGTAACGTGTTTTTACCATGTGGTCAAATAATAAAGATATCGTCAACTTATCGGAACCAAACCTTGGGTTTCAATTCTGAAGATTCTAGAGCTACGGTTTCGAAAGCTTCCATGAAGAGATTGGCAACGACAGGTGAAAGAGGAGAACCCATGGCCGCTGGTTTCTGACGTTGTTTACACATTCAGTTACCATACTCTTCTATCCCTTCACTTGCAAAAGAGTTTCGCTTCTGGCGTAGTTTACACGTTCAGTTGTCGTGCCTTTTTGATTTTCCTCCTGATCGAGCTCCTTACGAAAGTGGGCGACCTCAATAATGACACAGTTCAAACCCGGAAGTCGCTTGTTACTTAATTACAATGGCCATGAAGGTCTCCGCAATCGGCTACCTGCTATTTGCTGCAGCCTTTCTTGAAGTGCCCCGATGAGGTGAGGTTGTTGAGATCTGAGTTTTAAGTTGCTTGCATTTTATACGTGAATTGCAGGTGTAATTTGTCACTCGCGTTACTAATTACTTGGCTTACGGCACTAGTCACTTAGTTGCGTTTAAGGTAACATCTAAATTTAGTTACCCGCTGCTTTAAGCTGCAGAAATTGCTTTTCCGGAGTTTTCACCTTTTATGATTCGCTGCACTACTTATGTATGCTTTTTGTGGGATGACATACACATGTATCTGCTACAACTACAAAGCAGGCTCCAAGTAAACAAGATTAAAGTACTTGTAGTATTGGAGAAGTTGAGATGGTAAGATCGCGAGGTTTGAGTTGAATGCAAAAGGCGAGCAAAAATTGTTTGAAAATTAAATACTGGGTGTAGTACTTGGCGCCCAAAGAAAGAAGGAAAACGGGGTTAGCATTTATTAAGCCCGCAGCGCTGGAAACAGTTGGATAGTTAGCGACACAGTCAAACACAGAGGTTGTGTGCGAAATGTTACCTTGTTCCTTGAATATTACCATGTGGGTAAGTTTTACAATGGCTATTTTACCTAAAATATAACGATTGTCAGATCCCCAAAATGCGGTCTACACATTTTAAATTCTGAACTATGTCTCCCTTTTAAATTTTAAGAAGTTTTACATCGATCTATGGTCCGATACTTTCAATAAAACATCTTATATCGTGTTCCGAGAAATACCTACTATACTTGAATTTTTGAGCCCGTGCGTGCACGTCATCAATCCGCCTTTTAGTAAGGTTTTCAGTACCAACATTTGAAAAATATAAAACTACTCTTTTTTTCAATAAAATAATGATTAATATTGCTTTTGCTAATAATATAGCTTCATATATTGCTATAGCCGTACATTTTTTGTTTTAATATTTCATAATTTCCATGAACAATAGCAAAAACTATAATACGTCGGGGTACTTTGTGTTTTCAAGTTCTGCTCAGGGAATTAACACGTACGCATGTCGCTTTTTAAAACGACTTATTTGTTATAGTGGTTTTGACAGGTGTTGACAGTGACATATAGTTTAGTTTGCATTTTAAAAATCCGTTGTTTTTATAACGAACATTGCGGACAAGTTATACTGTTGTTTTTACGCTGCTACAAATTACTTACTTTGGGGAAGAGTTTAGTTGCTGTAAACGTATAGGGATCTTTAAGCTAAAATGTCGACCGCCTTACCCAGAAGGTCAAAAGAGCTTGTTGCCGCTTTGATAAGGTATTTTGAACGAGAAAGAGACAACGATGGTGCACTTATACCGCTAACTGCTGTGAGACAAGTAAGTAATTTACACCTGTAATATAATAATTCGTAATATAATGACCAACTTTCTAATGGTTTGGTGTTACAGAGAGTTGCCAATGCTTTAAATTTAAGCATACGAACAGTCTGTTCTATTTCGCAGACCTGCAAATCTGTATACTGTATACACCATGGTTCAAAATAGTAAGTTGATACACCTATCATCATAAAGGACAAAATAGCCGAAAAACGCCGCCTCAGGCAACGATGGCAACTTACCAGATCGGACCTCGACAAACGAGAGTATAATAGGGCCAGCAAACATCTAAAAAAACTCCTTAGTCAACATTAAAATCAAGGAATACAGGCCGATGCCTTTGCTGAATATCTCACCAAAGTGTTTACTCCCTTCCCTTGTCAACTCCCGAATGAAGATGCCAAAGATCAACATAAAGAAATCTCCAGGATATGACCTGATCGCTGGGACAATTATCAAACAATTACCAACTAAAGCTATACAAGCCCTTACACATCTGTATAATTCTATCCTCAGAATCCGGCACTTCCCAAGTCAATGGAAAACAACGCAAATAATCATGATTATGAAACCTGGTAAACCACCAACGGAAATTACATCATACAGGCCCATAAGCCTACTCCCATTCTGTCAAAGGTCCTTGAAAAATTGATTCTGAATAGATTAATGCCAATTTTAGACGACCAAGAACTAATCCCTAACCATCAATTTGGTTTCCGTAAACAACATGGTACCGTGGAGCAGGTGCACAGAATAACGGACAAGATATACAGAGACTTGGAAGGAAAAAGATACTGCTCAGCAGTGTTTTTGGATGTCAAACAAGCTTTCGACCGAGTTTGGCATCAAGGCTTATGCTACAAGCTCAAACAATACCTACCCTACCAGCTGTTTGAACTTCTGAGCTCATACATAACAAACAAGCACTTTTTGATAAAATACAAACACGAAAATACAACATTACACCCTATCTCCTCTGACGTACCGTAGGGCAGCGCATTGGGTCCCATCTTATATTTAATATACACTGCTGACCTACCCACATCGCGTCTAACAACATCAGCGATCTACGCAGTCGACATGGCCATTCTAGCCTCTCACATCAATCCACAAGCCGCCTCAAAGTATCTCCAAGCTCATCTCAACAAAATCCAATGGTGGGCCAACAAATGGCGAATCAGAGTGAACGAAGCTAAGTTCCAACACGTAACCTTCACTATGAAAAAAGAAAATTGCCCTCCAATAACACTCAATGGACACCAACTACCACACTCAGAGGCAGTCAAATATCTGGGTCTACAGATTGATAGGAGACTAACCTGGAGAACCCACATATTCACCAAGCGTAAGCAACTCGGCCTTCAACTCCAAAAGTTATACTGGCTCCTCGGTAGAAAATCTAAACTATCATTGGAAAATAAACTCTTAATTTACAAAATAGTTCTTAAACCAATATGGACTTATGGGATCTCCCTGTGTGGTACTGCAGCTACTTCCAATTTGGCAATGCTTTATCGGTTCCAAAATAAAGTACTAAGAATGATCGTTGACGCGCCATGGTAATAACAAAGAGCATATTGCTCTTTGGTAATAATGTGATTTTAAGTGATCTACAAATTCCCACAGTGAAAAGTGAAATTAAAAATTTTAGTGCGAGATACAAAGACAGACTGACCGTTCACCTCTACGATTCTGTGCAGCACCTTATGGAAGATAATAATAAACCCAAAAGACTTAAACGTTTTAAGGCTTCTGATTTACCTACAAGATTTTAACTGTAACTGTAAATTACTTTTGACAAATAGTATATTCTTTTTATAACCCATACATTACATATTAAAATAATGTAAAGGGAGATTTCGCTGGAATTCTGCCCCACGTGTTACCTCTTAATCATCAGTGCTTACACCAAATCCTATAAAATACTTATTGCCAAATAATCAATGGCAGATTGTATAATTAATGGAGAAATAAAAAAACAGCAATGTTTTGCTTCTTAATATCTAAAAGCTTCTTTTAAATTAAATTCATTAATTACATGTAAATCCATGTTTAGCCTGAAGAAGTGTCTAGATATTAAAGATTGAAACGTTGCAAATATCTGTCCTATTCCAGTAATTGTTTAATACCATACTAATGTTGTATTTTTAACTCATTGTTTTTCTTAACTACTTGCGTTTATTGTTTTCCACTCTCTAAACTTGTGTCTGTATTAAGTTACATTTATGATCTGCTTTATTGGATTTGTGTTGTCTATAAAATTTAATGTTTTAGTTATTTTAAAATGATACTGAAATGATTTATTTGATTTAGTTGTTAAAATACTGCGCAATTCCAATTATTATTCTTTGTAAAAATATGTAAATTATTTTACTACTATAGTCAATTTATTCGTTATTTCATGTGGTACTCAAGACAATGTTTTTACTAAAATAAATCGAGCAAAATTGTATTTTTAATTGATTTTAAGTTGGGTCCGAAAAATAAATACCTGCAGAGTACCTGTTATAAGTAGCCTCAACAGATAAATAACATATACAGCGAGCAAGCAAAGTATCAGTTATAGGAAAATGCGCCTTATCCGTATACCTGAAGTGCGCCAATTCATTTCACACAAGCTACATCATTCAAGTTTTCAAAGTGCTGATTTTCTGAGGTAGTTTGGTCACTTAATTTTACATTAATTGTAATTATGTAAATTAATATGATGTTGTCTTTAGTTTTCCTGTTGTGGTTTTTTTCTTTCATCTTTAAAATATTAATTTAATATATTCATTAAATTCTAACTGGTAAAGTTGTATTTTATCTACCTTTTACTTCACGTTAAAATGCAATTTTATCGTCTAGACGATAAAAAATTACATATTCACCTTGTTGGTAGCACTGCCAAGCTATGTGAAATCCGAAATTTGCAGGTTATATTTTGCATCAGTCTGTTTCAAACAACGTACTTTTAGTGACTGTATAAGGATCATATAAACATACTAGGAGATGATGTCATCAATATGTTATGACGTGCACGCACGGGCTCAAAAATTCAGGTATAATAACCTTTCGTTCATAGAGTGTTGATTCACGCTAATTGTTCGTGCTTATTTTTTATCATCATACCTCAGCTCTAAATGATCTTTTGTCACATCACGTGCACCACCACGCAAAACTCCGTGGAAACTGTTAGCTTTCATTCACTCTTCGACTTACGAGCCTCGTTTGCAGGCCCGCCAATCTCGCACAACGGTGCTGGAGGGGGCCAGCCCGGTCAAGACTTTATGCAACGCCTGGAGCTTGTGACTGTGAATTGCATTTCAGCTAAATGGAAATCATGTTTTTATGTTGCATGTGTAATTTGCCGCTAATTGAAAATGTAGTAGAATAATATTTTATAATGCAATTTATCGTCAATTTTGGTGTGTGTTTTAGCAAGTAAGTTACATCTAAACTTGTTGTAACCCAATGTTTAATTATACTAAATACAAGCAGATCCAAAACATGACATGACATTTTCATCAGCGGTAAATGGGGAATGCACTTATGTAAATACCGAAAGAATTATCAAAAGCATAAATCTGCAATTTTATATAATTTAATGTAGTGATGTTATTTTATCTGGAGCTTTATCTTGTAAATTTAGTCATCTTGGCGTTCATTTTATATTAAGTTGTATCTTAATATTTATTCGTAGTGAATGTAAAATTGATATGCTTGTACGCAGATCTACTGGCAAAATGCAACACAAGTAAACTGAAAACTGGTGTACGATTTCTGTTCGCAATCGTTTACACGAGCACACGTCTACCAACCGTAAGTGAGGGCCGTGCGAAAACGTAGTATGGGTGCTGACAATCGCATGTGAAGTTTCGTTTACTGTAGGTATCTAGTTCAGAGCATACGCTTTTTTGCGTCGCATTATAGGTGTTTTTTAACGTGCTTTACGTTAAGTAACTGAACACGGCTAAAAAACAACGGACCAGCAACCACCACAGAAACACTAACAATAAATAGAACTACTACGCCTTAAACAAGGCAATTGCAGTAAGCAAAGCTGCTATGTATTTCTTAAAAATTTGCTTGGGATCATACCGTAATCCGTCAGTAAAAACACTATAACAGTTTCACACCGCCACGCACTCGAAATTTTTCAAAATGATGTATGATGAGAATCTTAAAAGAGGATATTTGGAATGTGTGAGCTGCATGTCTGTGATTCACGAAGAAGCCACAGGACGTGCTGATTCTAGATTCGGTGGTGAAGCTGACTGAAAAGCACTGGAGGATCGTAGTTGTAGACTTTTACCCAGCTTGACGGGGCGAAGCAACTGGAGGGAAAGGAGGTAGCTGGAATGCACACTCAACCTACTTTTGAATCTTTCCTCTGGGTGTTACTTAGGATGGATTTAGAGTCCCAAAACAGAAATACGTTAAGCGAAATTATAGCAAAGGCCAGAGTAACGAAGGCGGCCAGCGGTGAACTTACTTCTGAAATATTATAGGATTGCTTGATAAATTTCAGTGGATGCATGTAAAAGACATCCGAAAAATTGCAAGATATTGGAAGAATTAAAAATCCACAAAGTGTATCTTCGAAATCAACACCAAGACACCAGCAGCAATAATAAATCTGTGTGACTGCCGAATTGTGCCGCTATGGAGGTAGCACAATCGACTAACCTCTAGGCCTTAAGTGCTTGTAAATGTTGGTTCACAATCCTTTTATAATCCAAAAATCCAAAAAGATTTCTCTCTCTAATTTTTATAGTTGTTAAAATTATACTTAGTCATCAACCACCCCAAGCCAAACTAATCCTGATTAGTAAATAAACTTACCTTGCTTGTGCTACGAACCAATTTTCTGATTTACAACTTAGATGACAGAGTAGGTACTGTGTTTAAATTCCCTATAATTTTTAATAAAATGCTATAAATTGCAGTGCTACAGTATAGATTAAATTAATATTCTAACAAATTACTTATTAATTACTCCAAGCTCCTAATGCGGGGCGCGCTATTGTATATATTTCCAGTTAATTTGGAGAAACAAGACAAAACAACTGGAAAGACAATCCGAAAGTGAAAAGGAGCAATCAGTAATTTAGCATAAAGCTCCCAACAGGTGGCTATACGAGCGAGAACTTCTTTCAACTTTAATGCCAGTTTCAAGAATTATTATTTTAATTTAAATCGGGAAGATTATGAATTACATTCCCCGGGGTACGCTTTTAATTGTTTTCTTTTCGCGTGCAGGTAGGGCCCTTAACTCAGACAAGCATCTTAATACCGCCAAAATCCCTGGATGCTAACGAAATTTGCGTTTTAATTTATGCCCTAATACTACATGCAATCTTACAGCATGTATCTTGTCCCGTTGTGTTTGGAGCACGCAAACGGAGCACTATAATTTGAAAGTGCTGAGTACGAGTGCATAAATCAAGCGGTTCGGTGCTGTTAATTTCTCGTCTTATGGTGACGCGACCTGCAACTTGGTTAACCGAGATGCCAACCCCTAACCTAGGGCCCGGATCGCGAATCCTATCAGCTTGACAAAACAATTTATAAACCGGAGGAAAAATATACGGCATGCAGGAGCTTCAGTCAAAGGATTAATGTTAATCGAATGGAAATTGCTGTGGAAACCGTTCAGTGGGGAGTGTTAAGTGAAAATTGAAATTCCCCACTAATGATATCTCGTTTACGACACCACGGATTATTAAGTACATTTCAGTAACTGTAAAATATTTGGGTTTACTAAACTGGAAATGTTTGGTGTACTGGCTAATTTTTATAGCTTTCATCGTATACGATCAAAGACTGATTTCTCTCAGGTTTTGTAATTTTAATAAAAAATATTGATGCGTTTCTTAAATTACCATACGTATAATTCAGTTTTTTTTAGTTAACCAGGATATGCTCTTCCAAACTCGAAGAAAAAATTAGAAAAGTTATTTAGATAATATTGCAGATTATTTCGTATTTTTTCGTTAGAATTTCTAGCTCTATTGTTTTATTGAATAGGCCAAATATCAATATTTGGAAATTTTCTTGTAATACGGTACTTGTTAACGTCCATATTTGACTTTTTACTATTTACACATACTCATACTTTTTGTACGATAAGGTCAGAATCAATACATACCGCGTACTGAACACATTTGCTGTGGATAAACGTATAGGTTCTCACCTTCTAAAACATTTGCTAATTCTAAAGTGTAATTGATTCGACGAGCAGGTAAAATAAAGTCGTAATTTGGTCCTTAAATATGTTTCCATATTTTCTTCTAACGGTCTAAATTGTTTTTCTGCACAGCACCATTTTTTAACCTTTTCGTAAAATTGCATTTTTGGTGGATTTTCTTCCAAATATAAAGATCATATTCCTGGGCATAGGTCACTTGAAGCGCCTGGATATGTAGTATGTTGCCTATTTGTGAATTTTGAAACATTTTGCAAATTGTTAGGCCTTTATGATGTAAGATTCTGGGCAATCTTTCCAAGCAGCATCAAACAATACAAAAGGTACACTTGGGTGCAATTTGCCGGCCGCCGGCTCAATCGGTAGTAGGGGGCGGGATTGATGTCGGTAGAGTTAATGAAGTAAACAAAATGCCCAGCGCCAACAATTTTTTGAAGGTACGACAATTGCACCCCGGTGAACTGTGGAGAAATTGTAAACTCGGTACCTAGCATATAATACTCCCTGTAAGATGGCTCCGATAAAACAACCGGACCGTAGCTAACACAAATCATATGCAGATAATTTAAAATAATTTAATTTCATGCAAAAATAAGCTATAACATTTTTACATTGACAATCTTAATTCTAGCATGAAATGAAGGATGAGAGCCGCCTTAATTAAGTAACACATGCACTAAATGTACTTACAGTTTGGACAAACATATACGTTACAACAAGTTAAAAAGGGGCCACTTCGTCAGCGGCTCGCTGCGACAGACGTAAAGCTCTGGATCTGGGCGTCGTTGCGTTAGTGGTTCGGCGTCGGCCAAGAACGTTTTGCGGTCGTCGGTGGCCTAGGGGGCCGGCAATAACAACGCCGCTCCCACAGGTCGAAAGGCCAAACCTCGGGACTAATTACGGTACCCTCTTGTGCCCTAATTGTGCGCCGGCGACAAGGAGAAGCGGGCCCGTGAAGGCTCGACAAATCGCCTCGCGGAACGTTGCGGCACGTGGCCCCGCAGGTCCAGCGACTCCAGAGCGAAAACGCAAATTGCGGCAAACACGGCTCGAAGGCGAAATGTTGCCTAGTACGTCTTGCTGTAAGAGGGAAAACAGGGCTCTAATAGAACACGCACGGCCAGGCCTCTCAGCGTGAAATAGCTACTCACCCCAGATGGTTTTTGGGCGCAGAAAAGGAACAGCTCGAAATATGCTAACACCAAATAGATCCGCCTTAGCGAAGGAAACCAAAGTCCTTAATTGCGTCCGGGGGGCTTCATCCACGAAAACGTGAGGGCATTCCTAAGTTCACGTCTCCAACTCGACCAAATAGCCCTAAATAAGCATCCCCGAACTAGTGAATAGCACTAAAGAACTGCTCGCTTCGAAAGCTGGCGAAGAAGACGCGTAGCGAGTCTCGGCCTGCTAATGGTTTTTCCAGATAAAAGCTATCGCCAGAAGACACGGCCGAACGCCAATGCGCAACGCGCGGGAAAATAGCGTTCAAATTCAAAATTATGGCAGGCGGCGCATTCTGCACGTAACAAAATATTAATTTGGTACTTATATTATGTGTTCTACGTCTATTAAGAATTTTTCCGAATTTTCCGACAACTTTGATACTTCTTTTCCGGTGTTCTTACAAAGCGTCTTTCTACCGGAGGCTTAAGGCTAAGAAAAATTTTCTCTCCCCTCGCCAACGTTTTTTTGCTGGAGAGCAACGATTACGGCGCATTTCCTTTAACCTCATTCTTTCTGCGGTGTTCTGCGATTTTCCATTGTTAGCTCGCATTTCTCTATTGGTCGATTGTCACCTGCAGTAGTTTTTCCTTTCCGACTTTTTTTATACGGACGCTTTCTCTATATTGTCTCTGTTGTTGGCCACTTAAGTGACTTAACAGAGCTTTCATGGACCATGGGAAACCTCACACCACAAAGTACTGAGGAGCAGCTACCGGAACTGCTGCATCCTAGAAAAGACAAGATCAGGCTGTTTCTGTCTTCTGTCAACCTCCTAAATGGAGTCCACAGTTCGTCAGATATAAGGGCTACAGGAACCTCCAGAGCATGATGGTACTGGCTTCATCGGAGCTATCTGGCTCCATCGGAGCTATCTGGCTCCCAAAAGATTTAAAGGAGAAACTCAGTTTGCTGTTTCAAAACAAAGCTTTCAGGATCGTAGACGTTTAATAAGTTATGTACCAATACTAATGCCACAATTTTGAAAACTGCTAACTCCTATTTGGTTCTGGCAATGTTGTTTCCTTGATAATTTCATAGATTAAAATGTATGTTTACTTAAACAACCTTATACATAACGTATATGTAACTTTCTGATTCCACATACAGTGGCTCATTAAACTGTTGCAGGCGGGTTTTTAGTTTAGATAAAGCCCATGGCGTTGAGCACAAACATTTGTTTTTGTAGGAGGAGTTAATTTGATATAGTTGTGAATGCACTACGTTATCTAAGAGCCTCTGTGATACACTTTGCGTTAAAGGATTATGTTTTGGGAATCCTAAAAAACACGCCATTAGTTAAGGTTTTTTCGGTTTCCGATCTTCTCTGTTTGATACATCTGCGCTATTCTCTCTTCCTAATCCAAAGTAGTGGATTGTAATTAATGATATGAAACCTAGACAAGCCTATTATTTTAAGAACACCTACTTGTTCAATGAGCTTGCTCAGCTTTGGAGCAGGAAGATTTTTACTTGATTTCTATTATTAAATAACGCAACGCAGATAAACTTACTAGCTACATGGTAAAGTATTTTTTAAATTTAACTTTTTTTATAAATTAATGTTTCTGCATTATCGCTTTTGTTCCTCGAACAAATTTCTAACGAGACGAAATAAACAGTTTCTGTTTTGTCAACATTCTTAGAAACTATTGTGAAATATAGAATGAAAAATCTAAGTATCCAAGACATTTAAAAATCCTCTTGATCGTTTCTGTTATATCCTTTACGTTGTGTACTGCCAAGTAAAATTGTGTATTTTCTAAATTTTATTGTATTTTCATTTCACTATGTGAGGTAACTATTTATACATGATTTAGCAATGGTAGTAAAGATATAATACAGTTGCTCTTTTTCATAAACTTACTCGCTGCAATTTGTAAAAACAATTTTCCGAATCTTGGGTTTTCCGTATTTTTAGCTCAAAATTTTACTCCATACGAACTTTCTTTCCGCCCATCTCGTATATTAGCGTTTTGCAGTTCATTTATGTTTGTTGTCGAAATTCAATTCTAAATTGAGCTTTGTTCCTGCTTGGGTGAAGTAATCTATTCCCGCATGCGAAGCGATGCATTGTGCCTTATCTTATTTTCAGAATTTCGTCGCTCAGGCAGCTCAAAACTTCCGCGAGGGCACAGGCTGAATGCTAAGTCTTCTCATTTTAGTCTTTGCATCTGAGACCGAAGCAGCACTTAACGTCCGGCCCTCAAATCGTTCAGAGGTGTTGGGCATTGGTCCGCGGGCCGGCTTCGATTAGCCGGTTGTTGTTTATGAAACTACATTGTTGCCATCGTCGATCCCGTGATTAAGTGTTGTACAAGTGAATGGTTGGCCAAGACGTTCTTCTGTATCGGGGAGTCAAGGCAACTTCAAATTTACGCATGAAGCGGATTATTAAGTGAAGCCCTCGTTTGTTGTGCTAAACCACCACTGGAGTGAAGCTACGAGGTCCGTTACCGAAAGTTGCCTGTGTCGCACATGCTTCATCAAGTTACCCATTACGGGAATGTAATGCCGTTCACCCTCGCTCCACATGTTGTTTTGCACTGTTCAAGTTTAAACAACCGTTGTTGTAACACTGTCGGAGTAATTGTCGCTAATTGTGTTTACGTAACGTAGTTCCTTTCTACCAAATTTAAAGTTACTACTGTTTTTAATGTAGCCATGTCTATTGTTGTCGTTTTTGTCACTTGTGCTTAGCTTAAACGTTGCGTCTTTAACCTGATTAACCTTTTCGCATATTTTCGACCGTAATAAGTAATTATTGTCAAGTTCATTGTCACCGTCGCATATTTTACTATTTCAATAGAGTTTGTTGTTAATTACGTATGTTTTCAGTGGTGTTTGCATGCATATTTGTGTTATGTTTCAATGTACAGGAGTTCAGATCATGTAAGTGAATGCAACTAAAGGTAGGTTCAGTTAAGCTGTTGGAGTAGGCTTCTCAAGCAATGCCAAGCCAGAAATAGAGAGGTGGAGCACTTACTTCCACGTTCAGAGTGCGTTCACTTGTGTTGCTGATTTTGTTTTCCCGATCTGGTTCGAATGTGATGGCTCTAATATTTAACATCTTTTATCTCGCATACCAGAGCGCAGCCCTAATTTGAAAGGTCGTCAAGAACCCGCCCTCTCGACTGAGTTTTGGCCGGAGCAACCATTTGTTATCGTACACCGTAACGAAGTTAGGGCCGCGTATTCTAGGTAGACTACAACTATAGAAGCGTTCATTATGAGAATCACGTTCCATTCTTCTTCTGAGATCGGGGTAAAGATAATCGAAAATTTTAAATCATGTATCGCTAGATATACCATGATATCGTTTCTAGGATTATTTTTTATTGAGTAGATTCATTAAAATATAGAGGGCTGAGTTGCCAGCGACAGTGAACCACGGTTTCTATTCCAATTTGTTTAATACATTTATTACATAGAAAAATATTAGAAACTATTAATACCACATTCTTGGTTAACATTTTCATTAGCGTTTCGTGAGCTACCCTTTTTTAACATCTTTCTGTTTTGTCAAAAAATATTTTCTTTAAGAAAATGTAATTTACATACCTTAGTGCTTGGAAGGAATACAGTTTGCCCATCTTATCTATTTTCTACGTCAAACTTCATTCTACAGAAGATAAACACTTACACTTCATTCTTGTGTATGATACTGCTACTAAGCAAGAAACACTTACAAGGCATAATAATTTCGCTACTTATAATATGAGATAATAGCAATAAGTTACTCTTACGCTTTATTGATTTTATACTGTTTCAAACGGTATCAAGCAGCGCCATGCACAAATAACAAAGTTATTACACCAGCTGTAATGTGCCTTTAGTAAGTGGCCATTTGTTCAAAATTGCAACTAGAATCACTTACAGAAAGCAAAAAAATTTAAAAACGCATTAAGTGTATTGTCTATTTAAACATAAATCAATTACGTTCTAGAACTGCCAGCAAATGTTAAACTGCAATGTTGTAACACCTGCTATAGTCGACGTCATAAGTTCATGATATTTAGCCCTGTTTCTAGATGACGTTGGAACTGCTCTATGTAGTGCAATCAAAGCTATGTTAGGAAACGAAGCGATGAACTATTATTCCACAATAACTAAGTAACATTTCTCGAGATGTCCGTGCGTTCTCAAATGAATAAATAATGTTTACTTGATACTATTTACTACATACCTAAATAAACCTTGATTTCGAAAACATTCACTGCTTGTAGCAAACGACACCTGACTGAACGTATTGCCAACTCTTATAAGAGTCTTCATCAAAATAGAACGAAATAAGCCAACGCGTTCACCACGCTAGAGGCGAAAGACTTCTACCGATCGGAAGTGAGAAGGCGACATTTTCACATAGGAGGAAGGTAACGTCCGTCTCGATTGTAGTTCATTTGTGAATTTCAGTGGCTTTGTGATTCTTTTCTTTAAAGAAAATGGGGATTTGGGCATGGGTATTGGTATTGGCCGGTATCGCGCTGATGTTCAAAGATAAACCAAATAACCAAACCAATTATAGGAGGTTTGATTTATGTTTTGTTGTTTTGTTTTCGAAGAAACTTTCCTTTGCGATCGGTGACTTCGTAGATACGGGGAAGAAATGCTATTACTACGGGACGAAGATTTTGGTGGCTGTGAATAAAGGTGGTGACTGAGGGTAGACGGTAACAACTACTTCTACCAACTTTTTGAACATAATTCAATTCAGGATGGATGTTATCGGGTTGAGATATGGACACCGTAGAAGTGAATTGACAAATTGATGAGAATCGACATGTACGTAGATAGCGGTCAGTGTGAGTGGTTTTCGATATACAGATTGCGAGAACCACGTTTATACATCCAGGAAAAAACTTATTAGAAGCAGGTCTTTGATTCAAATTGGAAGTTTTGAAAGCTTCGACGAAGATATTAGCTACGACAGGTAAAAGAGGCGAACACATAGCAGATCCAGAAATTTGTCTAAATAAATGCTCTTGAAATAAAAATACGTGGAAGAGAGGAATTTTTCTATAAGATTACGTATAGGTACTTAAAGACAACCCACCATGATCTGATAACAACTGTTGTGTTACGGCTGTAAAATCAGGAATACAAATCCTCCTCGTTTGTGACCTTATGATAAAGCCTCTTGTGAAAGTGGGGGAAGCTGTGAGCTACATCTATCTCAACAACGACACAGTTTAAGACGTTTGCTAAATTAAGCGTTACAAAGCTGAATTTTCTTTTAGATTAAATTTAAAACTATTCAGTTACTCATGCATTGGTGTACAACGAAGCTTTACCTGAGAATGATTGAAATAATAAGCGATATAAAAGGATACGACTATGCTCGGCATATGAAGAAATGTAAATCAACTACAAGCGTCAACGCAAAATTGTAAAATGAGATTGTAATAAATGTAGCGTCGTAGGTTACGCATTAGTGATAAATGAAATTTGATGCAAACTATGATAAATATGTTGAGTCTCTTTTAAATACAGCGTATATTAATAATGGATGTCTGCATTGATATGCTCATTTTCCAACACTTAAAAAATGTAAATATTTTAAAACAAGATCGATTGGGTTTACATTGTTAACCTGCACTAGCGTAAAGGGGAACCACATGTGTTGTGCTTTTTACATAGCATAAAATATAATTTAATACATGAACAGTAAATAAGGAAGGATATAAAACTAGAACCAGAAATAAGATTTTTACACCTAGAGCAGTCAGATTTGTAGTATCTAAACAATAAATTAGTTTAATAGCTATGAATATCAAGAGAAATTAGATATAATTTATTTACTAAGAAGCCATAGATAATTTGGAGAAACATAAAGTAGTTCCGGAAAATAGACATTCTGTGGCAGTATAAGTGAATAAATGCTAACGCTTTCTTGCGTGCTTTGTAACATTTTGAGAACAATGGATTGCACTTTTATTACTTTTTAAACGTGAATTGTTTAATGCAGGGTTGATAATATCGTTGATGTAAAGCGCTAGTTTATAATTGGTCACCACCTTGATCAACGATTACGAACTACACGAGTGTAACTCGTTGGGATTTAGAAAAACCTTGGATTTTTATCTCCGTTCTTGCTACTAGTCGCCATTGTTGATAGTAATCTGAAAAATTGGCTGCCGCATATACGCATTTACATATATGATTGCCCCCTCTCTTGTAGATCCGTTTTATATATAACAATGATAAACTTTTGGCAATAACTATTGCATTTTTTCTACATTTTTATTACAAGCCGAATTAAATATCCACAAATTAGAAAATACCTTTTCACGTCTTTCATTAAAAGTGATGACTTTAATGGCAGCCGTTGGTATTAAAAATGGACGTTTACTAAATAGTTATAGTATTTCACAGTATTACGCCGATATTGAGTATATAACCAACAAGGATAAATTTCGTGGCTGAAGTTAATAAACTATCCGAGTCAGTTATACAGTGTTTTCGTAAAGTAGTGGATAAATTCGTTCAAAATTCAAAGAATCACTTTTGGAAAAAACGCTGGGACTCGTCGATTTTTCGTTTTAGTAGTATTCGGAATATGTATGAGCAGTGAGTTGCTCATTTCTTCAATGTCGTCCACTTACAATTTGCAGAGTTTTTTCCGCTGATAGGTGTGAAATAATCAAAAAATGGTTGGAACTTTAACTGCCAAGTACCTTTACGAATGTTTATCTCTCGACTTGTTCAATTGTAAGATTTGTGATTTTATAGGATGACATCATTTTTAAGTTTTAAAAACGCTATCACTTTATGATGCTTGCTTATATCAACACCATTTTTGTTGAGCAGACTTCATTTTACCATTAAAAATTTGGACACATCGCTGAAGTTTTACATTCTTCATTCTGCAGCAATCCATGCAGTTAGTATAAGCAATATGTTACTGCTGATGAGATTCCAATGTGGCCCATTTTGCAGCCTCCTCAACTTCTATAAGAACAAATAACCCATAACATTCAAATGGAATATGACTTTCTTCATTGTCAAGCATTTTAAACAACATTTTAAGTAACGCGTCCTTTATAAATAAGTCTAGTAGCAACCGTAACGTCACTTAGTTACAATTTCACAACATACACGTTTCCTGTGTAAAAATCAAAAGTTTATAAACTGACAATAATGTCAAATTATATTATTTTTATTTATCTATTTTGTTACCAAATCCGGACAGTTGTACAAAAATAATTTATAATGGGTGGCATAAATGCAAGAGTGGGAAACAACGTGATAGATGGAACAATTTAACCAACTCTTTCTAAACTATAGTGAGGTAACTTGTACATCCTTCTAAATTTTGTATCGATTAAGAAAAAGCAATGCATTTTTTAACCAAAAGAGCTAACAGAAAGTGACATGGTTTAATTAACGAGGGCAACAGTTTACGATCAGCTAATATTGGCTCAAATAACAATCTTTTATTAGGTAAAAGTGCGCTATTAAACAATAATAACTATTTATAGTACAAATGGAACGCAATAGAATTTAACTATGCAAAACGCTTTTTATTCACGAGGTCGTGTAACATCCCAGTAGAGTACATATTTAAGGAGGTAAATTTCAATGATCCAAGTGTGCTATATTAAATTTTATGTATCGCCTCAAAGTTCCAAGTACTTTAATATAATGAATAATAATATTTTCTTCAAAATGGCATTTCTAATTCGAGAATAGAAAGAAAGAAGAAGATATTGGCATGTTGGAATATACACAAAAAAAAGTTAACGAATTTACTCAGACTCGAATCATCACCGTAGAACAACAGAAAAAAATACTTCAAAGAGTGGATGATGAATTATTGCATAATTATGAATTATTGTAGATAGAACAAGTACTACTATTATGGTTAATATTTAAATTTAAACGGAAATTCTAATATACCTGATGAGAAATTCACCCCACATAGCCATCAGCATAGTTTTATCTTGAGAGGAACCTCCTGACTAGATGATATGTCTGCAAAATAACAGCTTTCTAAAATAAAATAGCAATGACATTGGGAAGCTTTAGTTACCCTAAAAAAAAATTAAGTGTTTAATTGCAACTCGGTCCACAAAAATGATCACATGGCCAATTTTAACAAATCGAAGCTTCCAAATACGTATCACCCCAGTGGCAACATTTTGGTATTTGGTTATTTTCTGCTGTTCAGTATTGTTAAAATTATGGACAAGTGGGACCGCCATAAATGCTCTTTTGTTTATGTTTTCAATTAAAGAAGATCTGGACGATAGTGGTCTACCTGTTGATCTGTTAGAACAGGAGGATTTCTTTTGTTATATGGCAGAGCCTATAAAACATAGTAAATCTAAAACTAGAGCTATTTATAGAAAAATATTTAAATTTAACTAAATATTCACAATTGAATTCCCGTATTAACGTAAATACCAAAATCAAAAAATTCTACTCTTAGCTATTCAAAATCTGAAATTTAATAAAAAAAGAGAAAACTGTAAGCTTAACTTATGTTAGTTTTTCAAGTTAATTTTATCTATAACAAATCTACAAAATTATTGAAAATTCCTTGAACTAACAAATGCCCTTATAAAGTAAAATTACAAATTTATTTAACTGAATACTTGAAGCTGGAGAAATACCATGAGAGTGATAGAAGATCCTCACAACTTATACCTATTTTCTTAAAAATACTCTAAAGATAACCTGAAAATTACAGAGAAATAACTCCTTTTAGAAACAAAACTATGGAACTATATCTAAATAAGTGAGGAACAATATGGATTTCGCAAAAACTGGTAAACTGTTAAGGTATTATTCGCATTTGGATAAACTGTAAATAAATCAACTTAATATGACAAGCGGGTTTTATATGCTTCACAGAGTTTAAAATTCCTTTGATAGAATGAAATGATAGGACGTCACAATAATTCCTAAAAACACAACAAATCATCAAATAGCATTCAAGAATGCAGAAAACTCTTCAAACCTATATAGCCAGTTGCTAAAAACTTTAAACCCCGTAATTGGCCAATCAATAACTGAACATTTAATTTGCAATAGTGATAAAATAATACAATACATAGTAACGTGAATTAAATTTGGATTTTCTACGAATCAACATCCAGAATTTTCGAACCGTACCTGATATTATCCCAGTAAAAACAATGCGGCGATTAGAAGAAGTTCAAATAGTAAAACCGTTTGTATGGACCAAATTCCTTCAGAAACCATTAAACTACTCGGCAACATCGGGGAATTACGTTTATACCAGATTTGTCAATGAATCTGGCTTATATGGGAATGGATCTACGACTGCACAGCGCCTGAAATGGTACCATTGTAAAGAAAAGGATCAACTAACATATATCATAACTACCGGCTGATAGCCTTAATATCTCACGCCTAAAAGATTATACTATAGAGTCCACAAGAAAGATGCAACAGTCACCTAACGCGGTAAATTCTGCTCGAACTTATAAAGGAGAGACGTACTGGAGAGCAACGGATCAATTCGAGCCCCACCGATTGGGCAACAAATTGTAATGGGGCGAATGTAGCGGTCCAGCTAGCTTCTAGCAATAACATCACTTTTGTTTCCTTTACCTCAACTCGTCAGCTAATACTATACTAATACTATACGTAAATATTAAATCACGAAGCAAAACCTGTTCCTACCACGCTTTTATGGTGACAATAATATTCAACCACCCGATGACAGCTGCTTCTAGCACAGATTTACGATAACAGTCTACTATACAGATGCCCAAGCTCAATCGCACAAAGCAATCGAAAGTCGCGCGTTGTACACTGATCCGCCGCGCGCCGACCTCAATGATTGGCCCAATTGGCTCCGATGCCCGCTCATAAATAACAGAATCTTGTATAAATGTTTATGTAATAATTAACGAATTTCAGTTGTGTAAGGGCCTGGAGCTGAACCTCACAGATATTTGCGGCGATTCGTTTACTATTGCGTCACTTGATGACGTTGATGCTACCTTTGTTAGCTTTTTCTCTCTGAATCGCCAAACAACAATGTCGGGCCGCTGTTGCAACGCTTGTTTACTCTACAAGCTATCCAGGAAAATGTAGGAACGCTGACATTGAACTAATGCTGGGTGACACGTTGAAAGCTAAGGTCACCTGGTGTGCCTACGACAGAAGCGCATATTCACTCTCTGTCAGTTTAACGCAGACTCTGGCTCACTCTACATCCCCGACTTTAACGTCCGCTCCAATATCACTCACTTTGCTAATTATTAAGCTCTATTAACAAATAATAAAAGACATATATTTAGAAATCGTCTGTATATTAAAATGTTACTTGACGCAGATTCAAGTCAGCAAGTTCAAGTTTCCATTAAAATATTCTAAATGTTACACAACTCATTAAACATGCAGGTGAGTACTATTATACTCTTCACTATCTGTGGTTTGTAGACTACTGTAAAGTCCCTTACAATCTCAACTCGAACGAACTGTGGTCGGTACTTTAAGATATCTGAGTATCAAAGCATCTAAAAGTAAACTTCTTAGAAATCTACATAAAGGTACCAATGCAATATTTGGAGTAAGCGGGGTCGTCTCAAAACTCTACCATTATGAAAGGCATTAGATCAGATTGTCTTCTTTTTATATTTGCATACTTATGCGGAGCATTTACAAAATTTGTTCTAGAAGAATAGTAAGATGACGTAATTATAGGAGGACGTAAAATAACCCTTCTGGGGTATTCAATCTCCTAGAAATGTTGGAGCAAGTAGGTATCGATTACAAATTGCAAATAGATCACCAATACGCGAAAGTCCTAATTCGATTGGGAAAACAACAATTATCCAGAAAACCACATATGGCAAACTGTTATAATGACATTATGATAGCGAGAGGGGGAGATGAGAAAGAGGTTTACATACAGCAGTCCGACAAGACGACTCATTAAGTCCTCTTCTATTCGACACAGTATTGGAACGAATCATAGAGGTAGTGAAGACTACAGGCAAGGGATAGTGAACAGATACGAGCGAACTAAAAATTAAATATTATGCTGACGACGCTCTTCTTACATCAGAAGAAGCAGATAATCTTATGAAGCTCTTTCACTCATTCCATAGTACAGGACCGAAATACAACATGCGGATAGAAGTTAAACGAAAAGACTGGTAACTCCAAAACAATCAATCCGTTGTAAACTAGCAGTCAATGATAAAATTGTCACACCAGAAAGAACATGCACATACCTGGGAACGGTTATAATAGCCAATAAAAACAGGAATGAATGAAATACGGACACAAACCAATAGAGCTTGGAGGTTTCAGGGTATCTAAGGAATTTGGCATGGCATAACAATTACTTAACGCAAGATGCAGAAATAAGAATTTATAAGACGTGCGATAGAGCAGTATTACCCTAACCTGCAAAAGCAATGGAAGAAACGGAAAAAGTCGTTGTTAAGAACAATGGAGAAGAAAATACTCCCCAACATTACATGATATAATTTATTGGAATGGTTTAGAAATGGGGATATAAGAAGGGAATGCAACATTCGTCTTATAACCCGATTGGTAAGACAAAGTAACTATGTATGGAACCAGTAGATAACCTAAAAGAATACTAAAAATTCCACGAGATGGAAAATCTAATACACATATACATCGTTATTTTTAACCCCATTTCTCATAATTCATCAGTAAGTGCTTAAATTTAATTTTTAACGAGATACCTTACTGATGCAGCAGAACTGATTCTAAGGTTTTTATTACTTCTATAGAATATAATTGTTTGCTAGTAGCTATAAACGTAACAAATAATTATTATATTACATTCTAACGCAACTAACTACGTTTCACTTTGACTATATAAAATAAGTGAACAGTAAACGAATATTGCTGCTTGAAAAAAGTGTTTCGGCAAAGTTACCCGAGATAACTGGGGACGAAATATTCTGTTCAGCCGTTACTAAAATCGTAAACAGAGATCGGTTTCGATTAGAGACTTGTACGGGGAAACTTCGTCGACAGTGATGGATTTTCAGCATCTTATATTTAAATCAAACTGAGTATGACAGATGGTCACATACGTTTGTGATGTATTTAATAGTTATTCATTTGTCAGTAATGCTGTCAATAAATAAATGTCAGTTTTAATGAGTTAGATGCACGAAAATAGAAAGTGCGAGGGTTTTCACTCTTATTGTAGTATTCGCCCTCACAAACAAAATTTCTGGATGCGGATTTGAACTTTCTTGTTATTTTACACTTAAATAAGACACACCCGTGCCATCAAATCACCAATGTAGCTTTATGGGTTTACAAGGTTCAAGGCATATAAGGCATAAAATAACTTTAAAGAGGATTTTCTATTTCTGTGCGTTTTCTCTGGAAATGATAGAACCTGAATTATTTACTATGTCTACGATTATAGAAACAAACAAGGTTAACCTAGTTAATCAAGTTGATTATCACTCTGCAGTAGGTCTTAGAGGTCATTGCTTAATCATATGTCAAACGGAAATAATTCCAAACATCAGCAGCAGGTCCTTAAAGCACAATTAGTTATTTTAGGACGACAGCTTGCCAAGCAATTAATGAATATCTTGAAACTTTTCGCTCGGAGATAGCATCGAGACGTCTTGGATCAATTTTACCGCAACAATTGAAATATCACCACACAGTTTACTGGGTCAAGTTGCGGTGTTATTATTGCGAATGAGGAGTCATTGTGCCGACAGAGGTGTTACAATTGTATCGACTGGTATCATTAGGCCAAGTTTTATACCTACGCATTGTTTACAAGCAGGGATTTTTTTGCGAGCGTTGTGTTTGGCATTTATGCAAATAGTAGGTTATCAGATCACACAGCAACACACGACACAATTTAATTGTATATAAAGCTGTGTATTTTATTTGATTTTTCAATATACTTTTAAACCCTGAAGTCTATTCATTGGTAAACAGACGAAGGCTACAGATTTCTTAAGGAGTAGTTTGACCTGTCTACCCTATTCACATCTTATCCTACAACCCTTCATTATTTTATCAATTGTAAACCCCTCAGTAAAATAACCTCGTCCTATAACTATACAATTTATGTTTCAAAGTGCGTCCTAAACAAGAGCAAAAAATAATCCACACAAATCGAAGGCTTGCATAAATTCAAGGAGCATCGCGGACACTCTTAGCCAGGTACAATTACGAAAATAATATTATACATTTTTTAACAGTAAATATGTATTTAAATACCAATCGTTCAAAACTCAATCGTTTGTCATTGCTTATTACGCTTACAAATTCTGATACAAAGGCACTTGCAATATTGGCAGTTTAAAAGTTCGATGCATTTGTCACACAATTCTATGGTGCATACGCCCGAGACCCTTTACGAAATTACTCGAAACCTCCAAATAATACTGGAATTGAATATGATATAGTTACAATTAACTTTACTTAGGATACTATACGAAATGAGCTTCTAAACCGTAACCCAGCATCATTGCCCGACCCATACAGAATTTTGTCATATCTTCTCAAAATGAGCGCTGGTACTGTATCCATTCCAACCATGACAATCATGTTATAGTGCTCTGAGGAATCCAAGCTACTACTTGGTATATAAAAGAGTGCAACGGTTATATCTGTGTTTAAAAAAAGGAGCAAATTATAAGTGTATTAGTCTTAAATCCGTTGTTTGCAAGTGTGTAGAAAATATTATAGACAAAAGATGTCACGAAGTTTTTCTTAGACAATGACGTTATCCCACTCAACCAGCACAGTTCTTCCTACTGAGAACGTTTTATTTGGAAGACTTAAACAGTATTAACAAATGGTGCATCAAGTGATTACTAACTATAAATGCGGACAAGTGTACTGTGTTACATAGCGGTAGTAATAACTCGAGAGTGCAGGGATATTTCAGACTATTTGAAAGTAAACCTGATGTTCTCCATGTTATATTGAAGGACTGGCGTCCACCGTCTGTTAAACTGCGCCTGCTGCGAAAGCCATAACACCTGGTAACACAAATACATTATCGGCTGATTACTATTTCTTCTGCCTTTCGAGGCAAATGTTTGACGAGCCTTGGTATATTTTATTCCCCGTCAATTGTTTAAAAACTTTATTTGCTTTTTGCATTTTTCCGATTTATGAGAATTTTTTATTTGTCAAGAATAGTAGACGGTTGTCGATATATGAGCACTTTCTGGCGGTTGAACGAAGTGATTTTTTATACGATAAATAGTACGTGTTTTTACAATTGCGTTTGTTCGTTGAGGCCTCGTACAGCAAAATACTTACACGTATAGGGCATATTCTTGTATTCGAAGTTATTACTGCATTTTCTGAGTTCTGAGAATTACGACTGTGAAGGAGGCTCTCAGCGGTAAGCTACGTTTGTTTAGATTGATGGTGGGATGGTGCCCACTACATTAATCTGCTTTTGATAGTGCTTCAGGTGTTGTTATTAAGGTTTTGTCGCCCTGATTTTTTTATATTGCATCGAAGACTGGAGCAGGATTGTGATTGACCCCGCCTGAGTTAGCCAAAGTACTATCTACTAACATGACACGCTTGAACGTTATAAGAGTTTATCAAAACGTTAGAATGTTCTCATTGCAATGAATATTTTTGTTACTGCTCTAAGATCAGTACAAGTGTCGTTTGGGCAAACAGCCCGAGTCATGATTGAGTATTTTTTCTTTTTATCAACTTTTTGGATTAGACGATTATCAGAAAATGTTATGTGAAATCTTTCACTCCCAGGGGGCAACAGATAAACTCCTTTCAACTGTTTTACATTAACTGAAACTTCTTCAATTAATGTTATAAAAACTAGTTACTTGCTGTCCAAACAGCTGGTTAAATTATGAGAGGTTTCAGTGAAGGATAATTTCATATTTATTTAATACTGTCCTGCTTAACAAATAAAACCAAAAAAAAAAATATGTTAGACATGTTGCCTAAATTGTACAGAAAATGGCAACAAGAAACTATTGTACCTACTTGTTTTTCTAGCTGCCAAAGTAAATATTGCATTTTCTATTTCGGTTACTCTTATGGGGAATAGTATCCGAAGCTTTTTCAACTCATAAAATTGCCATGTTCGGTACCATTTTAAGCAACCTGTATATAAAGAATTAAGCAGATTAGTTGTAATTTTTCTGTAGCAACAAACATTGTTACTAACGTACCCCAAGTTTTATAACCAAATATTCGTGATAACGTTGGGGAGATGTGGAATTCGTGGCTGTTAGCAGCGACAACGAAAACAAAATAAGGCGTCATGTTTGTCTAGCATTAGTCTTTAAAAACAAAGGGACAATCTGTCACTAGGACATGACGGTCACAGAAAATTGATTTTTCGTGCGCCTTCAGGAAGCACAACACCCAAACGTCTAATGGCCCTTCCGGAAGGACCTCCGGAAAGACGTGTCCTTGGACATAAAGTTAAAATTGCCAGAGCGGAAATGAGAATTCTTAAACGAGAGCTGTTTTGGCGTATTAAACAAAGTTCGCTTTTTGTAGCAATATCCTTTGTTGCTTCTTTCATTACCCTATAAACGAGAGACAGAAATAAGAGTAGTGCGAGTTATCAATTGCGAGGATGAAACACTCGGGTTACATAGCAAGACAGAAAAGGCGTATTCGAAATTCGGATAAATTAAAATAAAGTGAATATCTGCCTTTGGTAATACTTATCTATAAAATTCTAAAAAAGTAAAAGTTTGCCTTTTTTTTTAAACCAACCCGCTTTTCTAACCAAGTGTGATCAATTTCAATAGAGGTTTAAGAATTTTATTGAAATTAAAATAATTTTGGACAGCTCCTGCAATTAGCAAAAAAGCTGCAAATAAACTACTGAATAATGTGAGCACCTACTTTCCGTATAAGTTTCCCCGTAAATGCAATTGCGAAGTTCAAGTAAGCAATTAACTGAGCTCTCAGGTCAGAGTGCTGCAAGCAGGGACACAACACTCGAACATGTATGTGTATTAGTCACATTGAGATAGAAATCACGTGACAAATCATAATATCGCGTGCTTTGGGTGATCAGCGACAAAGTTTATTAAAGTTCTAAACGTAGGAGAGGTTTTTTAATCTAAATTGCACCTGACGCCCTTTGCAGTTTAAAATTGATTTTATGGTCGCAACTTGAGCTTTATTAGAGCCATTTTCGAAACACTACAAAAACACGAACCCGAATAAATGCGCGGCCTGAGCAAGGGACGGACATTTTATTGTCGCCTGTTGTTTACAACACCCACGTCGATTTCTGATATTAGAAATTCGTTTTAATACAAGGAGGCTAATGCAATAATAAACAGTAGTTTAGGCGCTATTTGGAAGGGTGGCTGTCGAACATGCCCAAATGTATTATTAAATTACATAGTATTCTAAACACAATTCCCAGGGTCTGATTAAATTCGTAATGCGTTATTTGTGGATATATTTGATTACAATTTGTACTAATGTTTCTTGGAAATGCGATATTGCCTTTATTTAAAAATAAATTGTTGAGTATCACTTGCAGCTAAATATAATTACCAGTACAGTGAAGAATCCACAGAAATATACAATTTTTAATTTTTACTAAGAAAGACGAACAATAGTGGAGTAAAGACACTTACATTAGCATATGGTAAACTCCCTTTTGAGTCCACCATTATATATGACCTTATTATAATTAAAATAATTATTGCATTGCAAATAAGAGTTACAGAAGCAAACGTTTTTAACATATTTAATAATGAAAGGGTTCTGCAAGAAAAACAACGTTTTGCTAGATCATATAACGGTTGAGGAGTACTCAAAATTATGTAACAAATAGGTAGCTATTGTAATGCTAGACAATAGAAATTTGATAGGAACTTGCCTGTAAATTAAATACCTTTTGGTCAAATTAAAAAGAAAATGCAACAAACGTTTACTCTCAACTAAAATGGTTAATTGCCCCGTTTTTTATTTTATTTATTTGCAATATTTTGTATGGGACTAGCTCCGGCGAACATGAAATCAACTTATCTCAGTGTGGGTTTAATTTGAATGATTTTCAAGCTCTGTAGGATTTTTAATTCAGAGTAGGTTCAATAATCATAACTACTAGTGCGCCTGCACTATTCAGTTTACTGCAATGTAACCTCACAAATTTACGAAACACGCAAAATGATCAGTTGGTGCGACTGCGTATTAAATGAGTGTTAAAGCCAAAAACTGCAAGAAAACCACAGGTAAATCAAATCAATTCTTCCGCTTAGCAAAAACGAATTGGGATTTGTTTCTCGCTGTGACGTAAATCGAAGCGCGCTCGTCTTTTGATTTGCGTCCTTTCTTACAAATTTACGCCTGCGCTATGCTGGACATTTGGACACAAGCTGGACGCCGACAATCTAAATCGCCTGAAGTGGCTTCTTTGGAACGAAATCTTCTCCACACGTGCAATTACACCTCTCATCTAGACGTAGGGCATGGGATTTCTAACTTTTGATGCTGGGAAAGTGCTCGTGACGACCTTCGAACTTGCCAGATGCGAGCCGGACCCACGACTAAAGTTCTAACAAATTGTTTTTTTCTTTCAATAAATGTCACTAATCACTGCTCTGCTCTTTTAACACTTTTGTTTAAATGCACTGGCACTTTGAGTTCTATTTATTTAACACGTCACAAATGTTTCTCAGTCGGTTGCCATCTTTTCACACTGCTCTTTGCAGATTCTTAGCTTATCTTTCTACCCTTCAACTGTCTTGCCTTTAACTGGCCTTGTACGTTTATTAATACTTTACGCTCATACTTATTATGCACATCACCAATCTTTTTGCATTCTTCATTTACATATGGTTCGGCTTCAAATATGCTCAAACATACCAATTAAATTATATTACATTAGTCATCTTAAATCTTTCTATTGCTTAAACTTCAAACTCAACTCTTCTGAAATCTGATTTACTTATGCTGTCTTTTACCCCTCAAATTATCCTTCTTGCATCTCACATCAAATGCATTTAATACATTCAAATACTTTCTAAGTTGCAGTTAAATAAAATATTCCAATTCTGTGCTTAACTTGACTTTGTTCAATAATTCTATAGGCATTCAGAATTAATTTTTGAGCAGTAAACCATTACAATACACATTAACACTGAAACAGTAAAAGAACACACTTAGTAATCCGAATTACATCAATGCGCAAAAAACATTGCATTCAATGGGCTTCAAACCTGCGCTCTCGGGCGTAATCGGATTGCTAGATGCAGAAACCGTAGGACTTATCGCGAACGAATAGCGCCCGATCGGTGACAAGGAAAACGTTACACACGCACGCACCCAGGCATAATACACGTTTATACATAAAGATTCTAGGAGAAGCAAGATTATAAGCAACAGTTATATGAATATTGGTGTACAAATAAAGTCCAGATGGAACTAATTTGAAGAAAATAAGCCTTTCCTTGGTAATCTAACAAGCGTCTAATAATATCATTTCCGCGTTAGAACGTTGTTTCCGAGCATGGGGAAACCCCACGGAAAACCCAGTGGAGGTATCAGGTATTATAGAAATAAAACCGTAGGTTTCGAGAATCCTACATTCTTCAACAAACCTTTACATTCTGCAGATGACACCTGCTTGCCATTTTAGATAATCTAGACCAACCACGGTATTAGCTCTTGTATGGTGGTCCCGTGTAGAAGCTGCTTCCATTAGAACATTTTCCCATTTGTATAGAATAATTTTCTTTACATATTAGGAAAATGAGCACCATCAAATAGCACTCTTGAAGTTGTTGGTTCTCGACATGGTGTTATGGCTTATGGTATTAAAGCTGTTGATATAACGAGAATAGACTGCGTCGTAGAACAACAACCAATTTACAGACCATGCCCTGGAGCAAAGCATAGCGCTACAGTAAGTGTGTATGGATATAAGCTCAAAGTTAATCCTAACGATCATCAATGAACCCGCGGTAGTACTCTTTGATGTAAATTATAGTAAGCCCTACAAATATCGGACATCCTATAATGGGTCGATTCGTGTCACCTTTCGTATTTAATAACTGTGGTATTTAACCTTTATTCTGACAGTAATAAAACTAAGCCGTATTTTTCATGATGTATCAAGTAGCTCAAAATGCAGTGTGAATTCCGCGAGGGCAACTGAACGCGTCAGCACAGCAGGCGTTGCAATTATGAATAAAAAAGGGAATGTTGCGTGAAGGAAAGCGTCAGCGGGGGACAGTCGCGCTCAAGCTACCAAAGGGCGCGTTACGTCCAAAGACGAATGCCGTCACGAAAAACCATTAAATGCATTAAAAAGTACCTGCTTTAACAGAAGCCTATGCCTAGTGGATCTCGAGCGGAAACACCATCTTCGAGAGCAAATAGTCACATTGGAAGCGATTTTGTCAACGTGCGAGACATTTTGGGAGCTTCGGCCCTCAACATTCGGAGCGGACGGCTGGCTCATCTGGCAACAATACAAAGTCCAGGTTAGTCCTATCATTAACTACTTCAATCTACTGCACGAGCCAGTAAAATTGAGGAAACCAGGAGCTTAATAACGAATGTTGAAATCTTGCACAAACTGTGAAAGAGCGGGAATCTGTCACAGCGTGGCATCCCAGCTGAGTTAAGCATTCGTAGGGCGCGCGAAATCCCATGACTCAGCAAGCAGTTAAACACGCGGGCTAAAATTAACCAGGCCCGGCTCCTGGGATTTGTGGGTGAGGCGCGGCTTGTTTTGGGACTAGCTTCATTAATTAAATATAAGTTACACTTAAATTTAATGGACTTATAACAGCAAGTAGAAAGGGCCTTAGCACTTAGATATTTACAATTATAATCTAACATTGTTGACAACGTAGCCTGTACGTATTGTCACTGTTTATTCTTTTTTTGTTTTATATGAATGTACTTTTCTGCATTCATGGTTTTTTACAGATTATATAATTTTTATGTAAACTGTTTGGTTTTCATTTCTGGCAGTGTTTGCATGCATAATTACAGTATTCTAGGTGACAACGAGCAAGCCAGCCACAGCAATATTGAGACACCGTAGCTATAGAGCAATATAAATTCATAATACAGTAGGGTATAGAGCTAAGTAAAAGCTGCATTACAACCCCAATATATAATTAAGAAGAAGTTATCTAGAAAGTTATCTAGAAAAACAAGAACAACTAACGAAGAAATTGGAAATCGTGTCAGAGGCAACAGTAGCTAGAATAGAGGAAACAAGGTTGAATTTATTTGGCCACTTCATAAGGACCTATATTTTATTGAGTATTACCCCGAATCGGAATATGCACGATCATCCAACTCGTAAAGTAGTAGAAGAAGAAGAAAACCACTCTGCAGGAGAAAAATATGGTTCTTACATTAACGATGTGGAGACAGATTCTAGGATTGCCGGATTTGGTCTTCATTAAGAAGATGTGAAAATGGGATAGCGAAATGTTGCATAATTATCTACATTATTTAAATTCGTTTCTGTAAAACATTTTAAGGGCGGGATAATCTTGTTTTAGTGTTATGCACAATATTGTTGGTGTGTCACGGTTTGCCTTGCTTATCATTCAGTCACTGAATTCGTTCATCGTCGCTTCCATTCAATGACACCGCCTGAATTTAGTTTCAAACAGCAGATTCACTGATTTGTGTTTATTCTGTACATTAGGTTTCCTTTAAAACTGTAGTTTGGTCCATTAACTCTTTGAACAACACTTATTTTATTTGTTGTTTAGTTAAGGGCCCTGTGCCATAGGTAATCACTGAATTCATTATTGACCATAAGATGTGGACATATTAAAATGAGTCGTAAAAAGCGTTTGTAACAACAAAACAAATTTGTAAATAGGCCCATAGCTAGATCTTCTATGCATAATTGTGATTACCGCATTAGTCTACTAAGAAGAAAGTACTCGACTGAACAATTATTCATTAAAGTGTTTTCCTAGAACTCTCTTATCAACTTTTCCACGTGCTTTGTCTCTTTTTATTGTTTATTAAATATTTAAAAAGTGGTGGGAGTAGGCGAGCCAACACATATTTTGATTAAAGATCACCTCTTGAAAATTTAGTTGCAATGGATCGGTTCACCGATGAACATCATTACATGCCCACGCTCCTTCTCTCAATATAGTTCGTTGCCTGTATCGCGTCCACTTCTAACTTCATGACACTAATTAAGCACCTTCCGTTAAGTTAGTTACATTTTGGGCTGCGAAACTTGAAGCAAAAGATATCGGCATCAATAAGAAATCTACAGTTCGGCCCAGGATCGCAAAAAATTCAGAAAATATCGAGCTTGTTCGTACCGCAGTGTCGCGTACACCTCACCGATCAGTGAGAAAACAAGCAGGGGCATTGAATCTATCGACACCGCACTGTTTATGATGTACTGGTAAAAGATCTTAAATTTTATCCCTTCAAAATTCAATTACCACAGGCTATAAACATTGAAGACTATCAAACTCGAGCTGCTTTTGCAAAAATATGACTTGAAAATTTTGACAATAAGTCATTCAGTGACAAGGCTCACTTCTATTTCAGCAGGTATGTGAACAAGCAAAATTATCCTTACTGATGAAAACCCTCAAGATAACCCTTTAACGGACAAAATTAGTTTACAGAAAAAATATCGAAATTTTAATTGGTATGCTTTATTTGAGATGCCAGAAAACCGAAAAACAATGTTTTTATTAAACAGCTATTTTCAGTTTTTCAAAAGATGCTGGTAAACCGTTCTACCAGTGAGCATTCAGGACAAAATATATTGCCAATGGTCATTGGTATACCACTTCATAATATTGTCGAGTTATTTATTTAGATGCTTACTAAATTACTGAATAACATATAACATTACCTACTATCGATGAAATACTTTGTTTTCCTTCGTGAAATAAAAATTTTCTATCCACGAAAAACCAGTACTTTGATCTCTTGTAAAATATACTATTTTTTGCTGTTATTTCCTTCGTCTTAGCAACGAACATTTGCGTACTGTTAGTTCTTGTTATCTAGCAACCACGTAAACATACAGAAATCATGCATTTTTTGGCCTGGAAACACGACTGAAAAGTATATATTTGTTTGTTGTATCGGAGAATATGTATTTTTTGTAAAAAGTGTGAAAGTAGTCTCCTGGTAAAATTTCTAACATATAATTCAATTACATTTTCATATTTTTTATTAGTATAGTTAGTAGCGACTATTTGTTCACTTACAAAAAAAGCTGATTTTAATAGAAATAACATACACTTTTCAAGAGGTTGCAAATAACATAAGTTACTTGAATGGACATAGTAAAATAGTTTTTGAAATTTGAACTGAATAATATAAGCACTTGCGAGTGGAGCACTAACGTTCTGTTAAAAACTTATGACTACCCCATCTTAAACAATTCGGGCCGCCGCGACCTGCCCCAAAAACGTCAGCTAATATGCGAGTATGATTAGTTTGAACGTAAATATTTTCCTAGTGCAACATAGTAGCAAAACCGATTCGATTATATCTTTAGTAGATATGTTTATAAATACTCGAAACACAAAAATAAATTGTATTAAACGTACGTTATTACTAAAAAAACTAGACATAAATATAGACTATTTTTGCGACGTAAATAAAAGGTTTCCAAATATTAATTTAATTTTTTCAAAATCAGGACACAATAATTTGTTCTGCTTATCAATATTACAATTCTTACATATTATACTAAAACGCTTACCAGCTCAAAACTTGAAAATTGCACCCACAAAATAGAAAGAATCAAAAAACTTCACCAATTCGAGTACACACTTCAAAGTCGTGACGGAGAGTGCACGCTGGTAATACTGTCATACCAGCTACACATTTACGCCAAGGTTTATCGGGGTAGTTTTATATCTCCAATAATTCTATAAAATATAAAATTAGACAAAGGAACTGCAATGTTTGTAGAAGGGAAATAAGACGTCTCAGAGCAATATTAAGTTTCAAAAAAAATATTATTGACTGTCATACATAGTGGTATAACATACAAGAGAGCGTTAAAAGGATTATCTTCAAATGGGAATTTGCCATTATTGGGATCGCCGTTACTTCTCTTCAATATAGGCACATTCTGCAACACTTTTGATTGATTCAACGAAAACACATGGTGGCAACGAAATGGGTCAACAAGTCGTCGGGACTATATTTTCAGAAAAGTGATCTCTAAGTGGGAGATCTAAATTGGTCACCCAAAGTCTAGATTTAATACCCATAGATTTATTTGGATGGGGTTATCTCATTGCGAAGACGGTGGAATCACAAAGAATTGAAACCGCCAATTTAAAAAATATATTATATGAAGGAACTCAGGAAATTACTCCAGACCTATGAATTATGAAATATTTCCGGTGCTGTCAGTACTGCTCGGCGAAGGGAGGCATTTTGATATTTCAAAAATATTCTCTTTTTTGTCAACTAAAATAATAAATATTTGAGGTTAACATAATTTTGTGACCTGAGTTATACTTCCACTACCTCTTGAAATGGATGCGAAAGAATATCTATTTCGGCTGTAAGATATTAACTACTTCAAAACATGAAGTTTCAAAAACAATTGCTACCAATCAGTAAGTGGTAACCCTGTAAGTGGTAAACAGTTAGTCATATATAATTATTTTTCTCCATAGTTGCTTGAATTCACTCTTTTCAATGTAATTTAACTTTATGCAAGGAATTGCACACGAATTTTTAAAGTATAGATATTTCCACCTGTAGTCATGCTCAGCATCGAGTGTCCACTTGCTCTCTGAACAACACGTATTTTATTTGCTACTATGTGAAGGACTCGGCCTCATAAGTAATCGCTACTAAAATGAAATGAGAGGTTCTGGTTTTCAAAACTTAGATGCATTTCAAATTATGAAGGCTCAGTTTTGTTTTTGTTATAGTATACATTTATCAACCCTTTTGGGAAAGGTTCTTCCTCTCTCTCGTCTTCCAATTTCTTCTCTATAGTAAATTTCTTCTGTTCTAGCTTCCGTTGTGCTATCTGCAATTGAAGTAATCAGATCCTTTAAATTGCTTCTTTGTCCTCTCACTGCTTTTAGTAAAATTACTGACGTTTACCATTTTCGTATTATGCATTTGAGGCTCTTATTCAGTCTAATAAATTTTTTAATCTTCTTTGGTGTCCATTTTATATGTATTTCCATTCTCCTGTCATTTCCTAACCCTCTTTTGTCCATTTTGGTCATAGTATCACACCAAATTTAAACCGAAAATCAAACCATAGTTACTACATCGGCACATTTGAGGGTCCAGTTAGCTAAACAGTGAAGATGTCGTACGGTTCTCTACAAAAGGTTAATTTTATTCATCAATACAAAAGGGAAGCCAACGAGTCTTTATGAACAAATCTTCTCAGATAGAAACGAAAGCTATATCAAAATCACCATAATTTGAAATGCAATAAATATCGCAACCACGTAATCACTTAGTTTGTGGTATTGACAACATAAATACAGGCATAGTAAAATATAAAAGTCAATGATATTGCATTTGGATACGAACGTTAAGTAGGCCGGGTGCACTCATTAAACAAGTCAACAGTCAAACGTATAAATACAACGATCTTCCTCTTTCTCTTATTATAGATGTTAGCGTGGTAGCCGGGGAAGGTAAGATGATAATACTAATTACTTTAAATGAACAAATGAACTACAAATATTATTATAGTTTAACAATGAATGCAAGTTGAACTTTGAAAAGGCCTGATGGAAAACTCATCGCAAACATCTGCACAACGCAAGATGCAACATACTACAACAAAGGCAAATTATCACACAATACGCAAAGGTAAAATTCGATGAACCCAGAAAGGACTCAATCCAAAATAAGACACAAAGCTACGTAGAAAACAGAACTCCCTGGACATATTACTACCGTTTGGCAACAGCTTTCTAACTTTAGGCACTCCACAAAAACCCAAGCCGAAATAGGCCAAGGCCCAGACGAAGCAAACGGCAGCTTGCGGAAGCAGCAGAATGATCTCTGACAGCAAGTGCACGACACGGGAAGAGGTCATGACAAAATCAAGCGGCTCACACATCTCGCTACGGCGACATGATCGGTATGAAATAATCCAGTAATCATGGCCACAGCTATAAAAACGCTGATACGTTAAATCCATTCGGTAATAGAAAAGAACATGCCCAGATGACCGTGTTCAACTTACTTCTAACGTTCAAAATCGGATAAAATCGGGCCCAAAGTGCATAGAAAATCACCAGCGAGTTTCAAAGACAAGCAAATGCGCTCGCTGCAGTAAATGAGGACAAAATCAGAACGGCGGCGCGGATAATTGGAAAATTACGCCAAATACTTCGCTTTCCAGCCGTAACAATAGGTGTCGCCATCGTATTTGTGGTCTTTCCTTTGCTTTTCTCTGTGACCATAATCTCCAATTCGATATGGTCTTTATATATTTGCTCTGGTTTCTTACATTGTAGTTTGTGTAATCTAGTATCTTTTAGTCATTTTTAAGGTAATCTCTTTAGAAGCTATTGTTCTACAGTTTTCTCGCTCGTTTATATCTTTTTCACTTCTGCTTACTTCATAACAATGCGTTTGTTTCTTTAAATGTTGGCTAATTTCTATTTAGATAACTTAGGGTCTAAGTTATTACTAGAAATTTGAAAAACGAAAATATTGATTCAGCTGCATTCAGTCAGAATCCTTGAATCTTTGTATCCCCATAAAGTGTATTGAACTTTTTCCCTATAAACTGCGAATCAAAGTAACGACCTACTTATTAATTGATTATAGCCAAATTCAGAACAAACATCTTCAGAATATTTACGGTGCCACTAAACTTGAATTGAAATAGTTTGCGCTCAGAATAGCTTGGATTTCTTCAAAATGTCTAATAACCTTATCAGGTAAGAGTCGAAAATATTTTGTGAATGACACAATTTTATGCGGCTGACCAAACGCGACTTCTTACGCCCTTACTACGTAAAGAACTATTATACAATGCTTTTAAGGCTGTCCCCTGTTCCTGTACTTTAAATATCAATTTTCCAGTTGTTTTCTAAAATTTGTGGTTTTTTCTTGAGAAGTTCGAGGACTTCTATGTTTAAACCAAACAAAATGCTTTTTTGTAGTAAAAATTCTAAGAAAACATTTATTTTTTCCATCTGGTAACACCTGTGAGACAACGACGCCGCGTTCCAGATAGCGAGGCACTTAAATAAAGCAGTTAAATACTCCCCAAACTGCCGTAAAATCTATCGTTGCTTAACGAGAGCGCTCAATAGTCCATAACTGCTACAATTAGCGGAGATTTTAGAAGAAAAATGCATAATGCATTTACGCTCGAACACGCCTGGAAAATCACACACAGTTCACGACGGTGCGCCGCAAGCCCTATCGGGTTTGTATGTAAATTGATTTAGCCGACGAAGAGCAAATTATGAAGCTATGGTAATTTAATTTTCGAGGGTTAGTGGTGGAGACTCTACGGTCCGGCATCCTCCCGTTTTTCTGATACAATGGCTTTTGATACCTGTTCTCGTATCTAAATCGCCGGATCCATCCATAATTTGTGTAACTGAACTAGCGCCAGAATTCCTTCCGAGGGCTGCAGGCAGCATTTTGTCGAAAGTACGACGGCTATTGCCTGTAATTAGACCTTGGGGGAAATCTTGTAATGGACACATAAAAGTTGGGAAGTTAGTGAAGTGATAGGAAACTAAAAGTGTTTGTTGAAAAATCAATACATTCAGAACTGTAATGTTCCGCAAGTGCTTTGTGTAAGTTATGCCTAGCAGCTCCTCGTTTATTTATTTCAAGTGGCCGAGTCGTGTTCAAGAGGCGAATATGATGAAGCAGTTGAAAACTTAAATGCATCAAATTGCCGGAATTTCATATTTCTTATTGTATCGATACTCCAATTTTGTTTACATCAAGCTACAGTTTTTTAAGAAATACATCACCATAGATAAAATTTATACTTGCTGGCACTACAATATTTATTTCGTTAGACCACGTAATACTAAAATAAAAAAGTAGTGGTAGAAGACGAAAAGAATGGTACCGAAACTCAAAGTTCATCTTTGGGATCATCAATCAACTATGTCGAATTTAGGTGAACTTTGTACTTTATACCACATCTTTGGAGCTTCCATATACGTAAATTACACAATTTATTTCTCCTGCAGTAACTACATAGGTTCCCTGTGGTGTGTTATCTTTTCCGTGAATCCAGCCTTTTGGGAAGTCTCTTACCATGCCGATGAAGTAACTTCCGATAATTGTCGGATATATAATTCCAAAATGCAGTCTACGCATCTGCAACTGCGATTCCCGTCTGGTTTTTGAGTTTCGACAAACATCCCATCCGGCGACAGTTCGATACATTCAAATGAACCCTATATTTCAGCAGTACCATCAACGCCTCGTGTATACATAAACGTTCCGCAACTCTTCTGCATCCTGACGAAGCTTTGCAGAAGCTCAACTTTTGGCGTCAGTAACTCAATAGGTTTGGCCCTGAATATTTCTCAAAGTTCTTTGTAGAAATTGTGCTATTATAGACATATTTTACGTTTAGAAACTTGTAAGCGTTTTTATAAACATAAATGTTCTGACAAGTTCTAACTTATATGAGGAAAATAACCTTGCTGTTTTGCTTGAAATAGTTTTAACAGCTGTATTTATGATTTTCTGGTCACTGACTGTTAATTTCGTTATACTATTCGTAGTTTAACACGATAATAATCACCCACCCTTGACAACAACAGATAGAGTCTATACTTTTTTAACAGCTAGTAAATCTGTTTAACGTTTGTTAAATAATGTGAAGAAAGAATATGCTCCTGAAATGGTGCGTTAGAGAATATCTGAACTGCAGCATATAGATCACAGTAATTAATATACATTTGTGCAAATAGCTGCATGAAGCGATACACTTTCACAAACGCACAGCTTCTAAATTCTTTTCCTTTTACTTACTACGGATTGTTATCATTATCCATTTCAAGCTAATTTCAGCTACGAATAGGCAAATTATGTGGTAGTTCAAGAAAAAATTATATACTCAAACCAACACCATACATACACATCTATACCAGATGATAGGATTGCAAAATACAGGCATTTATCAACAAACACCGTTCTCCATAAGAGAGCTGTTACAAGTCAATCTTGGAGAATTTGTACCACAGAATACGACTAGCAACCCCAGGGTAAGCATCGATGATAACATCAATAAGTCACACTGGAGATCTACTTCTGATAAAGGAAGACAATTTGACGCTTCTGAGGTGGGACATGGGAAGGGTTCGTCTTGGAGTGTATGGTGTCGAACGGTTGCCCATGTTTTGGTGGAATATTTCGTGATGTCAGCGCTAAATTGTGCGCGTATCTAAAAGCGATGATATACTGCTTATTCTTCTTAACATAGAATTTCGGCTTAGACCGCATCGTATTTGTATATGCACACCCAGCATTTTCTGGCTTAATGTACCTTGCACCTTGTTCATATACAAATACGACGGGGTTTAAACCGAAATTCTATGTTAAGAAGAATAATTCGAGTAACCGCGAAAGCCTCAAACACTAGATATACTGCTTGTCAAAAATTAGTGTTGTGTTAGTTTAGTAATTAATTTATATCTAGCTGAACATAGTATATGCAGTATTTCATGTATTATT
The DNA here is from genome assembly GCA_940337035.1 of Agriotes lineatus. Taxonomy (NCBI): domain Eukaryota; kingdom Metazoa; phylum Arthropoda; class Insecta; order Coleoptera; family Elateridae; genus Agriotes; species Agriotes lineatus. Next base: position 160,522,895 of record OW679197.1, read on the forward strand.
ATTTCTCTTATGTTCGGCCAGTAGCCGGTTTTAGTTCCACAAGGTTGTGGTTCGATGAGCCCTATTTGCTTGTAATGCGGGTAGGTGGTTAACCTTGTTTGTAGAAATGGAGGAATAGTTCCCTTGTTAAAAGGTAACGACTACGACAGTTGTTAGCGCATTAGCCGGGGAAGCGTGTGCTTTTTACCTCCCTCGTCTAAAAAATCACCTTCCGAGATTTCTTCAGATCTTCACGTTTCAGAGTGCCTGGATGACGAAAAACATGTTTTCTCAATTTCGTCTGTCTGTCAGTCTGTCTGTCTGTTGGCGGTATAACTCAAAAACTATTTGTTGGAGGATGACAATATTTTGCATGCACATTACATGTTTACCTGGAATGAAACTGAGAAAATTTCAGATAAATATATGCATGGTAAGCATTTTAAAAACTTAAACTTTGTTTCTTTTTGCGTTAATTTTGAAATAGATGGAAGTAATAATTTTCACATAGGTCAGGTTTTACACAACGGATACAGGATAATGTCACAAAATAGTCGAAACGTTTCAATAATCAGACCGTTTCGTTAAATAGAGGCGCGCGCCTCACTCAATAAGGCTGGATGGCGCAGTTCGACTTATCGATGCTATTACAATCGTTACGCAGATGCGGCGGAGTTCAAACCCCAGCGGGACACTTTTTTTAAAAATTTGCAATTAGATCTAATTCGCGCGAGGAAAGTTTCGTGTAAACCCCTTTACAGATTTTTTTATTCTGTAGTCGCCGGGAATCAAACCTAGGCCGGCCGTATGCGAGTCGAGCATTTACTCGTTGGGCCATCAGTTCACCTTTAATGCTTATAAATACATTTAAATTAATATTTTCTGCACTTAAATCTGCTTAAGTAGAAGTGAAAGGACGCAACGACCTCCTGGTGAAGTACAGCGGCAGTGATGAAGGAGTTAAAAGTTACCAAGCAAGCAGTTTGCAAATAGTGTGGTGAATATGTAAAGCATCAAAGGGCTCACTGCATATTAATAAAGCAGCTTTGAGTTAAGATTCGCTAATAAGCGAGTACTGACGGAACACGTGTATCGTATACCTAGAATTTAGGGTATTTTTTTTGTTTGATAAATATATCCTAACTTTACAAAAGCCACTTACGTAGAACTCGTTATTTTCGCGGATTTGATTTCCTTGTTTATTTTGATGAGATGACATAGATAGATACATTGAAATATCTTTGATGTGTGGAAGTAAACACAAAAACATTTTTTTTTTAAATTGGCATACGCATATAATTTTTATACTAGTAATGCTGTATTTTGTTTTACAAAGGTTTCCACACCTACATAAAGACTAGTTTAAATTTAAAAATGACAGTCAATGACAATTAATATTTCTCATTATTTCAGTTTCAAAATATATATTTTTCCAGGAATTCTCCCCTCAACTTTTATAAAATGGCTGGTGGCTTAGTGCTAAGGGTGACAGACTAGTAATCACAGCGATCAGCGGTCTCGGGTTCAAACCCCGGGGGAGGTAAAAGTTTAAAAATAAAATCGTACAATATCAGTCCTTCTTAGGACTAACTAGGAACCCCTGAAGACGGGAGTAGATCAAAACTCCCGAAACGTTGTGTGATATACACCCTAGACAGTGGAAAAAGTCCGATAAAACACATCATAATAAAAATATCTATTAATAAATGCTACGCAAATAGTATACAACACAGTATTTGTATAATATCCTTAAAAGTAGTTATTCATAACATTTATGACAGATGCTAAGTAAATGTCACACCCTTACCATATTTGTTTTAGTAACTTTGTGTAAGTACATTCCTAAACAAAGATAAATTTGAAAGTACACTCATGATCTTTCGGAAATCAAATGCCGCTTTGTGTTTCCTCTCTAGAAGAAGTCGCAGCCAAATTTATTATAGTGATTAAAACTAGTTTAAACTGAAATACAAAACTTTTAACAATTAGATAGGCGAACAGAATTTTTTTTAAGCATGTTACTTACCGACTACAGAGATAAAGATTTTTTTATTTACGAGTAAGTAAGCAACAATTTTTTCATAAAAAACACAAATGTATGCGGAGTACTCTTCAAATTTCATGGATGTGATCTATTTTCTACGAAATTATTACATAACCAAGCGAAAAACTTGAAATAAATGGCTCAGGTCCGCGGCCCATTCCACTAAACTGACAGCTGATGTACAAATTCCTGTTGGGCAAAATGCCATTGGACAAATTTTACAAAATAAAAATTTTAAAAGTTTTAAATAAATTACAAATAAAAATAAAAAAAACCTTAAATAAAATGTTTATGTTTTGTAATTAATTGAGTTTTAAGATTTTTTACTTCAATTCATTCTAAGAAACATACATAGATACTATGTAACCCCTTACACCGACTACAAAGTGAATTTTTTTTTTTTAAATTTGATTTCGTAATTATTCTCCTTAGCATAGAATTTCGGCTTAGACCGCGTAGTACTTGTATATGAACACCCAGCATTCTCCGGCTTAATGTGCCTTGCACCCTGTGAAGTCGAGCAAAAACCCGCTCGATGGCCATGCTCTTTGGTGGCTCGTGTTGTTTGAGTATCTTGAGAACGAGGATACTTAGGCAGATTTGGCCGTTTTGCTGTTTGTGCATCCATATTCACTAACGTTTCGCAAGACCTTGCAGCTTGCATCATCAGAGTGAAAGTCGCACTGCGACTTTCACTCTGATGATGCAAGCTGCAAGGTCTTGCGAAACGTTAGTGAATATGGATGCACAAACAGCAAAACGGCCAAATCTGCCTAAGTATCCTCGTTCTCAAGATACTCAAACAACACGAGCCACCAAAGAGCATGGCCATCGAGCGGGTTTTTGCTCGACTTCACAGGGTGCAAGGCACATTAAGCCGGAGAATGCTGGGTGTTCATATACAAGTACTACGCGGTCTAAGCCGAAATTCTATGCTAAGGAGAATAATTCAAGTAACCGCGAAAGCCTCAAACAATACATTGATTTCGTAAGTTGTATTTTTTGTGCATTAACATTGAAATTATGTAAATTGTCTATAGTATCATTTGAAAATTCTGTAATTGGTATATTTGTGGTTAAAATTTGAGTTCTTTTTCAAATACTGTTTTGCTTGTGCTATACAATTGGTATTACAGGTGTTGCAACCTATTTGATATACCTACAATATTTTAAGTTTAATTTTTATCAGTTTTGTCTTAACATTTTCATAAAATAATTTATTGAGAGCATTATGTTTTTCAAAACCGTTTTCATATTATTTGTTTTGAATACCTTTTCTGTTTTTGCAGGGATGAGGTGTATATGGAATTGTTGTGTAAATCTGTTCCCTGGCTGTTAGACATCTCATTTAAATCATTTGGTTGCAAGTGAGATGAATTATTGTTCTACTTTGGATGGTGTTTTTTCGTTTCTTAAATATTAATATTAATGAAGTCATTGGGACAGTTATATTTTAGAGAAAGTTTAGGTATTAGTTTTAAAATCCTGTTGGTGGGACGCTTAAAAGCTTAAAAGAATAAGAAAGAGAAGAATGATGCCTCGGTCTCCTAATCTTGTAATTACAGATTTTGTATTTTATTATTGTATGGTTACAGTCAAATAAAAACGACCACCGTTTTGACATTCTATGTCATTTTCATAAATTTTGGTAAATCAGGCTTTTACTTGACAGTACTGTGACAATTTGACTTCTTAATATGTCATTTTTAATTTTTATGTTTCTTAGGTGATTTAATACCAATTCATAATAGAGTAAAGTACTGCCCGGTTTTATTTGGCCGTAACTGTACATGAATTTAAATTTAAATATCTAGGTGTTTTAATTTTTACAAAATACCAATTTGCGTTTTTCCGTTATTTCCTCTTAAAAATGTCATGTCTGAGAAGTTTATGGAATGGGAAAAGTTTTCATATACTATTTTAAATTTTAATGTAAGGTGAAAGGTATTATAATATTTGAAAATTGATTTTTTTCAGTGCCTAACAATACAAATATCATCGGCGTAGTTTTGGTATATATATATTTTTTTTTAATAATATTCTTCCGTATCCATTAATCCTAAATTCGCAATACTACACAAAATTGTGGAACCCATTGGAATACCAAATTTTTTACTAGGAATTGTTTTGTAGTAAAAAAATAGGCATTCTCAAACACACATTTTATGAGGTTTGTTGGTATATCGTTTTATTTTTCTCTCAGTTGTTTTCAACAGCTTTTATTGAAGGTTTTTATATCGTTGAAGATTTTTCTTTTTTTCTTTTTTATCACCTAGTTCTTTCAATAGGTTTTTATTTTGATTTTGTATAATTTGCATAGGATGCTTATTTTCTTTTTGTAGATGTCATGTTTACTTAGTAATGTTTCAATATTAACAGTCTTCTGCGTTTTATCGGCATGAGTTACAGTGAGCAGTCGATAATTTTTTTAAATCTTTGTTTCATTATTTTCATAAAGAGTTCTTGGTTTTTCTTATGTTACAATAATTTAAATTTTTTAAGGTTTTACGTTTTGTAGTTGGTTAAATTTTAGTTCTAGTTATATTTTGCTTATGTTGATCTAAGGTTTCAATGCTGTTTTGTACTTTAATAATAATACTTCCGCAGGAAATTTGTTTGGATTAAAAATGGGTTCAAATTGAAGTATTTCAGTGCTACTTTTAGGAACCTTTCCGTTTGTTAAAATTTGCATCCCCTAGTTTTTACAACAAAATAAAATTCCTACAAATTTAATGATTACTCTATAAACGAGACAGCTATTCATTTTCAAGGACTCCAAAACAAGATAGCCACGAAACTTTCACAACAAATAAACAATTTTAAAGAAAAAGAAATGAAACATAACATCCAATTTTAATAATAGCCATGGAAAACCTTAATGAATTAAATTTTTAATAATGTTGCCAATTTTCACCCCGATTAAGATTTACAATAGAAAACAAAATCCTGTTTCGTTCAATAAACTTCTTAGACGTGACGTGAGATAAGAGAAAATAATAAAAAATAAGCACAAATTGGTATCGCATAAAAATTAAAACAAGTCGATATCTAAGTTTCAATTTAAATACTACAATAATATACAAAAAAGTGTAATTAGTGGACCGAGCCATTATTCTATCACATAAAAGAAATTTGAAAACTCCTAACTAAAATTCTCTTAAAAAATAACTGTCCTACTGACTTTATTCATATTTATATTGAAAACAGAAATCACACCATTCACAATAGAAACAATAATTCACCTCACTTCCAATCAAATAATTTAAAAGAAGTATCTAACAACCAGCAAACAGGTAATCAAATTTACACATCAATTCCACACATAGTTCATTTATCTAAAAACAATTAAAAACAGTCTAAAACAAATACCATAAAAACAGCTTTTGAAATTCATAATCATTATAAAACCAAGGTTTTAACCACAAATATACCAAGTACAAAATGTTCAGATCCTGTAATAGATAAATTATACTACCAAAACTATTACACACCGAATCAAATTTTGAAATAGAATGCATTTAAATAAACAAAGTCGCCAAACTCAACTAATTACAAAACAAACATTGATGAACTGAAGAACGCTTACTATAATATTATTTAAAGGTTTCTTTTTCTTCTATTTTTATTTGGAATTTATTTTGTTCAACGGGAGTTTGCATGTCATCTGTCAGTTTGGTTAAGTGGGCCTTCTCGGAGATGCAAATTCTGTTTGAAGTTTTTGGCTTGGTTATTTAATAATTTAGTAGAAAATAGATGGGAACGAGTAACTTGAGGAGGAGGTAGCACACATTTTTATATTTTTTTTTAATAAGAAAGTGTTTGCTTAATTAAATTAAAAATTATAACCTTTGAATTTGGCAAGTCACGTAGTTGAGCAATTTCTTATCTGTTCACCTATGTAATCCTTAAATATTTTGTATATCAGATACCATGGAATTTTTAACTTTTAATTTTTCTGAAGAAGCCACAAAAGTGGCGAAACGACTTCTTGACAAGGAAAACGAAAGTATTTTTACCTCCAACGCATTGAAGGATATTTTCAAATAGACGATTTTCAATAGAAATTTTTGTATCACCTTGAGTCACAGCTTTTTTTCCCGTAAATCTATAATAAGCGAATTTCTTTCGAGCACGATTCAGTTGTTGAAAGCATTTGTTCCAGCTTGTTTACGTAACTACCTTACTTATATGTTAAAACTTGATGCTCGGCGAATATTAAATGACTTGGTACATATAAAGCATCAATTTGTATGCTCTTATGTTTCTAGGCAAACCTTTGGAACACATTTTCCAAAGCAAGATAAACAACTTCAGAGCTATTTCTCTATAGTAGTTTTATTAGTATTTGTACTCTCATCAATTTCAATTTACAGGCATGCATTTTCATAAACATCTGAGTATCTTGGATCTATCCTTGTCTGGTCTATTGATCTTAGAATGTCCAGATTTCCAAAGTCGAATACCATGGGAAAATCTATAACTGTTAGGTGGATTGGCATGCCACAATGTTACTCACTCGGGTAGATTTAAAGTTCAGAATGGAATACAGACCATATCATTCTTAGGATTAAATGGTAGTGCACTATTCTCAATTTTTGAATTCTGATAGAGGTATTCGATTCCCCGTTATTAGCGAATCTACTTACCAACATCATTTAGAAATAGGGATCTGAATTCTTGTAAACTCAGAAAGAGACCTTTACTGCCATGGCAGTTTTAAGAGATGCTGCAATTTGTCATATTTTGAGGCTCCCCACATATGATGTTATTTACAAAATTCGGTCAACAATGAAAACAGAATTAAATGTTATTCTAAATATACAAGATACAAAATCACTCGTTAGAGAAAATTAGTAAAAATGTGTATTTCTTAATACCTTCTTCATAAATATTGAACTGGCAACAACGAAATAGGAAATTGATGCTAATGTTATAATTTAGGCCTATCCTAATATAGATAGGAAGAATATTAAAAAAGGTAAGTTTAGTAATATTCATAACACTGTTATTAAAATTGTACTTTTACCTTGACGATTGAGCATTTCAGCAGACTACGCTGTGTGGCGATGACTCCTACAGATGTAGGCACTTACCTAAAACAAAAAGGTATCGATTAATTTACTTAAAAATAGGACAGTGAAAAAATTACAACTCATGCATGAGTCCTTTTTTAGACAAAAATTAACAAATTAAGAAAGCTGAGAATTGATATATCATTGCTTGCCTGAGCTGGTATTGCATAGTTACCTCAAAATACATTTAATTTTATAGTCTTAGTCTAGAAGACTAACAAGCTTCAAACCATGTGATCTAACAACCAGATTTGCCTAAATACCTTACATTACTTAGATCTATTGATGTATAGCTCATTGAGAATATCCATCAGGATATTATTTAATATATAATGTAACACAGAAGTTGTACTGATACTTCGTAAAAGCACCGATTGTACAAAGTCAAAAAGATATATAAAAAACAAATGACAGTATTTAGAAAACTGAAAACTTCTTACGGTTATTTCGACAAGTTACGTTGAGAATTGTAGGTGTACGTTTGAGTTGGACTCTCGCATTTTCCCTCCCGTGTTATGTGATGTTTCCTTTTTCTGACAGAGCCCTCTGAAAGAGGTGTGTTGGTTACTGGCTCTGGGAACTCGATATTTCTTGACAAATTGGGTGTTTGTTTTAACACTTTGAAGCTTGAGATGTGGCATTCGCCTGCAGTAGGCAGTGCCTCTTGTATCTGATTCATGAAGTTGTGCATTTCATTGTCGTGGGTGTTAGAATGGTCGTTTAGCAACTACCATCCGACTAATCAGTTTTATTTTAGTTGCCAAGTAGATCATGAACTAGCTAAACACAATTCACCGAATCCGTAAAAGACCTGTCGTCTGACCAATTAAATGGCTTTGCGATTCGGTTATCACTGTGTCTTCGTTATGTTTACCAATCCATATTGATGGATTAAGTAAATGGAATATGGGAGAAACATTCTATAGGTAGGTGGATTTATATTAAGACTGCCCTTTCTGGTAACCCTCACCGTGAACGCCTATGTTGGTAGTTCGGTTTTACACATTGCAATTTTGATACGTTGGCACCTCCTTATTATGCTGCGTAGGGCTGGAACGAAAACGTAGAGCCAATTCACAACAGAAGTAGTATTTCAGAGATTTTTCTATTTAATTTTTGGTTTTGGGTCTTTTTGTTTGTATTTAAGGGGATTTGGAGTTATCGACTTGGCTTTGAAGTTGTCAAATTGAGATTATAGAATTGTTTTGAAGGATTTTCGAGATTTGGGTTTATGTATTGGATAGATTGTGCAGTTTCTAGTTGCGGTTATGGTCCCTTGACTTTGTTTTAGAAGGACGCTGGATTCAACAATTCAGTCACAACCTTGCTTTACTATAAATACATATTTTGCGGCAACTCAAAATGTATGAATGTGAATTAGTTTATAAGCTTATGGCATTAAAATTTGCCTATTTATAGCAGTTTTACCACTTGTGCATATTTCCTACGTAGCACTTTATTTGTATGTTCAACTTATAGTTTTAATTAGAAATTACATATTTTATACTGTGTGCCCTACGTGTACAGGTCATCGGTTTGTAGTTGGGTTGATCCCAATCCCAATTACATTTATTGAAAATACATATCACTTTAGTTAATCCGCATTTGCCTTATCCATTCTATAATAGGTTATAGCTTATCAAAAAGCCCGCGTCTCGAAAGTGTATAACTCTTTAAATGAAGGCTGCAATTATCATTTTAGTGTTAACCCACCCATCTTCCGAAGTAGCTCAGTTGGCCCGTTCAACGCTGTTGATTCTGAGATTTTTTTGGGTATTCCCATTCGCTATCCAACTTATAATATTATCGTTAATTTATTTTATTGCTATTGCGTTTTAGAGCGTTAAGCGGCCACAACCTGAACAAGCTGTTTTTATCATTTGACAGTGTTGTAACATCTACAGGTAAGTGAGCTTCCGTCTCGTTCGTTATGTATGAACACTTAATTGAAAACTAAGCATATATGTGCACAATATAACATTTAAGAATTAATTTACATAGTACCATTGTACCATTTACAGAACAAGTAGCCTCAATCAAATACGATCGGCAATTTTCACTAGATGACCAAAAAATCGCCAAGTACTAGGACGAAATAACAATTTCACCTGACGTGATTATTCTGAATAATAGAAACGTTTACTGTTTCTTATCACGTGAACAGTTTGATCAGTTACACATAGCAGTTTATGTAGTGTAAATATCCCGCTTCTTCATATTATACTACGCATTTTAACAGAATATGACAAGAAACTCGGAAACTATCACCATTAGATAAAGCTTTGTGTGGTAGCGATAGCATATCTACTTAGCATTCGGGAGGTCTTTGGTTCGATTTCCACGGCCGTCTGCTCCGATTTAAGTTATTAAGTGGTTTTTCAGAGTCAACAAAGTACCTTCCCTGCGACCTATGCCGGGGTAGTACCTCTCTATATTTACTAGCCTTTCTTCCATTCTCCAGCAATCCTTTCTCTTGGTGGGCAAGTTTTCTATAGCAGCCCACCCCATGTTGGTGGAATTGAAATATCTTAAATAAACTAATATCGTTTACCACAATTGATAGTCTAAGAAAAGGTGGACAGCAGAAGAGGGCCTGGAAGAAGAAGATATTCTTGGCTACATAACCTACGCTAGTGGTTCAATCTTACATGTGCGCAGTTATTTAGAACTGCTACCAGTGAAGCCAGAATTACCATGTTAATAGCCAATGGATAGGGAACAGGAAGAAGAAGAAGAAGAAATGAACTAACAACTAAGAGTCAAACATCTTACACACACACACACACACACCAGACAGACTATTCGTCGTATTATTTCAACATTATTTTATGAATTTTGGAGTTTTATACATTCTGACGATAAAATCCTAACAATAACGAACACGTTACTTTTGTGGTATATACTGTAATGGCCGCCCACTACTAATTAATTGCTTCTATTAATAAAAATATCTAGAGCCACCATACATATTATTTTTAATTCTGGGTTCGTCACAAATCAGATAACTAATTTTGGTGCTCAGGGATAATTAAATGGGCGGTCTAGTGATATGCTTGACCTGAATGATCGTACGCCCCTATTTATAATGTAATCTACTTGCAACTTGAATTATTGTTGGCTAACTCATAGCAGAACAGAGCTCTTATTCAAGGTCTGGGTTCACAATTTTAGATTTAAAATTTTGATCGCACGCCTATGAATGGTGCGTAGGTCAAGAGCAACCTAAATGCTACAACGGAGCTAATCTGTCATATAATTTTACGTCTTTATGAAAAACTAGCGAATGCAGATCGTTTTCGTGTTTGTGATATGAATTACTACTCAATGAACAAATTAAATAGGTAAGTTTTTTATTTTCCCGCTTTATTATAGCGTCGGTTGATCGTGTTTTGTTTCTAGCCAAAACCCTCCACTTCGTTGATTCGAAATAATGACGTCAAGGAATCCTAACCTCAATTCTGGACTTCTAAATTCTCAATTTGAAGCTACTGAAGCTATTAAATCGCCGTGAATCTGCCAAGCAGCGATGCTATTCCACTCCCGGGTAGGTTTTACGGTGGTACATGTACAATTTTGCTTCACAACTAACCTTGCAATTTTTCCAGGTGCTGTCCGATGATGTCCGGAGAGGTGATAATGTGCCAGATCTTCTCTCAGCGAGCACGAACCGTGGTGCAGGCCTTGGAGAAGCTGGACTGGTGTGCCGCCGATGTAGCCACGAAGTCAGGAACCTCGGAAACCGCCTCTTGCTGTTAAACGTAGGCCAAAATAGGATGGCGAACGTCCCTCGGAAACCGTTGTGGATCGGAAATATTTTGTAGTGGCCGATTTTAAAACCCACACTTGTGCTTGAACACTGCTATGTCGTGAACACTCTGGTAAAGTTTCGGAGCTGTATTTTAATATTTACTATATAAAATTTAGATTTTTCTGGGAGAATAAAACTGGGCTGTCAGTAAAATTATTTTTATTTTTAGTTGTTATTAACAATTGCACATCAATACAAATAGGAAATCAACTCTGTTCAATTGACCTTTTTAACAAATAAATTCTTAAAATCTAACTAATTTTACAATTCTACCTTATTTACTAAATTGTCCTTTGATTTTTGTAATCATTGTCTTACATTATCACTCACGTTGCACCGTTTTAAATGTCTTTTCATTCACTTATTGCACTGACTCATGTTTCTTCTCGCGCACATCCTCTTTTGATCACTTCTGAATTCAATTAAAAGTCCATTTCATTGTTATACTTGCTAATCAATAAACTGTTTGTAAATTCAGCAAATTTCCAATATTGTTGTTCCATTTTCCTTTTTTATTTATGATTTGCCTTTAGCTTTGACCTCACTTGGTGCTCTTCCTGCTTTGCCTTCCTCCACATTACCTTACTATGATATGCTCACAGAGAATTGTTATTAATGAATTATGACTTGCAAAATACCCTCGACCAGCATTTACTAATTATTTTCATAATCGATCCATTCTTACAAATTTACATTGATTAAATAGAACATGAATCCAACCTCTATGATTTGAGCTCTGCCTTGTTCTTTATGTTAGGAGAATTAATTTCTTTATTACTTGCATAGCTTTGCACATATTATTCCTAAATTCAAGTCTGATAAATTTTTATTTTATTGCAATTAGATGCCATTTCTCAATCTAAGCTTGTCTGAATTATTCATTATTTTGTTGTGCTGTTAGAAGTGAGACTCAGGGCTTAAGACCATCTCAATACTAATAACAGCGGCCATGATTAGAGGATTAAACATAGAAGCACTGAATTTTGTGTTATATTCTGTAAAGTATGTTGTATAATGTCTCAACACTAGGGCACGTTCCAGTGAACTAAGCAAAATTTACAATCGAACTGCCTTTACCTACTGAAAAGCTAACACTCATACATTTGATGTTTATTAGAGACAGTTGGAAGGGATCTTTTTTCGCTAACCGTGAGGCAAGCGATACGTGTTTTACTCGTATCCGAACAGCAAAGAATCTTCGAGCTAGGCTTTTTAGTCACGCCTTGTTCTGGGAATAACATAAGTCACTGATATAATGGAGAAGGTAGCCGAACTGAAATGGCAATGGGCCGGGTAAAAATGAACGTTGGATGACAAACAATTCACACTGACGACCAAGACGAACAAAGGCAACGCAGAGGCACACCACAACTATGATGGGTGGATGATATCAAACCAATAGCCGATAATAGTTGGCATCAAAAGGCTCAGAATAAAAATGAATATAAGAAATTGTTGACGAATTAAGGCTGAAAGAGAAGACTGTATATAAATTTCTGCATTTATATCATCATTCCTGGTAGGTACAGTAATTACAATTATTTTTTTTGTCATTATTGACATTTATACTGTTTCAATGGGTATTCTTGGTAATAATAAACGAACGCCAGGTTTGAGTTTTTTCCTTCTGCGAAGGCCAAACGTCAGTAGATCACGTCGGCTGGATCCCGGCCTGTCTAGTAAAATCACTTTACCATATGATGAACTATCGTGATATTACATTTGGGAATACACTCCCCTCCACGTAATAATAGAATTTATTAGAAGGTAAATATGCAAAAGCATTTATAGGGGGTGCCAAGTTATTCTAAATGATTGCAGATCTACATTGCGTTGCAGATTCTCATAGTTTTGCGATTTTCGCTGTGTTGTATGTGAGTATGATATTTCTATGCCGTGTGCACTCTATACACAGCGAAATGTGATAGGTTACATTCATAACACACTTGCCTAACAAGTAAATATTTTAGCGTTGTAGGAGTGAAATATTCGGTAAGCAATTCAGTAACAATAAATCTTTAACATATCAAAATGCTTGACAGTATTTTCTAATACTAAAACTATTACAATGGGACGGTAAAGATTTTAATTTTTTTCAAGGCAAGTCTAGGTTTATAGTCATTTATAATCTCTGTATAAGCACCAATCAGATTAAGGCAAAGTTCATACAACAAATAGAACTTGAAAGACGCCTTGGACTCCGGAGGGCGTCGCAAACATCTTCAGGCTAGAAAAAACAACTCAGTGGCGCCTAACAATTAATAATAATAACTTTCTGCGTTTCTACCGATCTAGCGTTTATACGCCATTTTTTTACAAATTGGGCTAGGTGCTCCAATTAACCCTTATGTGGCGGCAAAAATAATACAACGTAAATGGCGGAAGGTGGTACCCGGGTACCACTGTGTATTTTGAATGGTTTTGCGCGGATTGTTGTATGTTTGTGTGCCTGTGCGAACCTAGCGGTAACGTTGACTATTTTTTGTGCTTAGTCATCTCTCATGTATGGTCCAGTTGACGTTGTGATCCGGTTGAATTATGATCAGTTTAGTTCAAATGCGAAAAAAAAATGCCTTCTACTCGTGCTAATAGTGTTGCTGCACCATATAATTCCAGATGATATCTGGACTTAGATAAGTATATTTGTTTGTTTATTTGTAAAGGACAAGGTCTAAGCATGCGGAGTACCAAGTACTTTAAACACCGACTGCTTTGATCACATGATCAAAGTCCTACTTAGAATTTTGCCGAGACTAAGGAATTCCAGCCCTAGCAAGGACTCTTTTACATGCTACACTTTGTAGCAACATGGGATCCACGGCTTTATATCACTTCCCAATGATGGCATTCTGCAGAGCTTTTCATTCTCATTTTTAATTTTTTTAAACCTCACCGGGATCGAGAATCGAACTCTCGATCGACCCTTATATCAGTAGCCAGAATGCTTAACCACTGAGCTACGGAGCTCGGCCATATAAGCATGTTGCTTTATTTTTGTGTTTGTTGTGGATAATGGTTTTCGATATAAAGTTATGGCTGAAGAAATCCCAAGGTTGTATAAATGTCTGATAAAGAATTTAGTGATTCATTTGAAGATAGTAACGACGAGGATTATGACCCACCAGTAAATGATACAGAATCAGACGTAGAAGATGTTTACACTGGACAGCGAAATAGAAGTGGAGCTGAACAGCGAAGACAATGAGGAATTTATTACAGAGACAAAGACTACTGCAACTCCACGGTTTATCGTAGAAGTAATTCAACCATCTGCAATAAGACCCCATTACCCTAGTCTCAAATCCGGTTGTATATCATTCGAGAATCAAGCAATGGGCTTTAACATTGATGACACAACTGTAATGTAATTATGTTGGCATTGCAAAGTTACATATGGACGCATTCTGGTTGGTACGCTTATGAAAAAGAAACCCTATATTCCAAAAGACCTTTTAGCTGAAATGAAACAACCGCCTTTTCAACCAACTTTGCTTTCAACACAGTTGCCATGTTGTGCTCGTATGCCCCAAAGGTAAAGTAAGTCTTATATGATTTCGAAGGCTTTCACGGCAATTGTCATTAAGTAAAAACAACTTCCGGGATTGGACCGTGTCATTATTGAGGTCGAAGAACTCCGCGTTTCACCCACTTTCGTAAGAGGCTTCGCCAGGAGGAAAAAGCAAAAAGTTCACTGTAGCTCAACGTGTTAACCACGCTAGAGGCGAAACTTAGATCGAATTTCGCCTCTGGCGTGGTTAACACGTTGAGTTACTGTGATTTCCTCCTGATAAAGCCCCTAACGAAAGTGAGCAAAACGTTGATTTTTTCGACCTAAATAATGACGCGGTCCAATCCCAGACGTCGTTCTTTATTTAAGATAAACCTTAGTTTTGTTATCAACGATACACTCTATGCAACTGATAATACCCTGAAGCCAAAGCCTGAAGTAATCTCGTTTTATAACGAAACTAAGTCAGATGCTGACGTTATCGATAAAATTTTGAAAATATACACGTGGCGAGTAAGCTGTCGGCCAGTGGCCCTTTTCAATATATTAGATGTAGTAACTCTAGCTGCCTACATTATCTACACTGAAAACAATCCCACGAAAAGCATCAGAACATAAATAAGAGGATACATTTCTTAAAAGATTTAGCTCGTGATCTGTGCTTGCTAGCTGTGAACCAACGAAGCGAAAATCCCATGGTATTGCAAAATCGCTTTATGAAAACACCATTGAAAGTGTTGTAAGAATTTCTGTGGAAGCTCCTAATAATTCAAATCTTGTCCCCGAACAGTGGTACCCAGGTACCACCGTCCGCCAGAATGTGTTGATTTTTTATCAAAGCCAAAGAAACCCGACATTCCATACCTCCCAATACATAAAATTTTCAAAATATACTTACAGTTATATATTCAGAGATGTCCTAGAAGCTCAAGTTGATTCGTCTTCACAAAACCGAAATATTCTATATTTTATACCCTAAAGGTACCCGGGTACCACCTTCAGCCACATAAGGGTTAATATTTTAGGCGATGGCCTAGATTATGCCTGTTGCTCCAGTTCGATCACTTCCACCCTGTTATCTGAAGCAATATTTGGTGGATGGCTAATTATTATTATGAGTTTACTCGTGACTCAGAAGAGATTTTGGTTATCGTTGCAACAGTCGTATATCCTAGGTTATTCATTACTTTTAACATTTTAAGTCTAGGTGTCGAATTTTGTCAGAGCTTCTATTTTATGCGTTAATAAAAAAGATATTAATAACCGTTGGTTGGAAGGAAAATAGAATTTATTACAATTTCCCTACTGCATTTTATGAGTTTATTGCCAAATAAATATCACCGGCTTAGCTAGATCGCAATGCCAAGCTGCTGATTGACAATTTTAGCCCTTTCCTACACAGCGCCCCACGTCTGCTGTCAGCGCCTACTCCAATGAGCCTACCAATTTGACATCAACCTGCTGGAGCATAAAAATAATATGCGTTTTTAACGAATACATTTTGGGATGTTCATATTTTTACGAAGAAAATCACGTCAATACGGCTGCTGACGTATATTTAATCCCAAATAACTACGCATAATTATGTAACTGTAACCTTGCGCCGATATTCTGGTAAATTTTAAGCTAGAAATAGAATTTCAATTTCTTAAGATGTTCTCTGGGTATCATTTCGAGAGCCCTTCAAGCCGTATTTATATCACTTGACGTAGTGAGCACATTAGGCCACCTATTTATAAAAGCGCGAGCTGCAGGCCACCCTTACGGCCACCCGTGCCAACCTCTAACCCCTTTGTCATGGAAAACATGTTCACTTTACCGCGGCTTTGATGTTCTAAAGCAGTTGACACTACACTAACGCTAACAAAATATCAACATCGCGATCCCAACGCGAACTTTGAGCGAGCAGTGTTATGTTACTATTGCAGTCTCTTTAGCACACATTTTGGTTTAATTAAAAGTGTCAACACCTTGATTCCTTTGTAACGCGATCTAAACTGAACAAGCCGTTATCGTTAATTACCGGTAGTCGGTAGTTGTTATTTGTCGGTTGGAGCAAAGTTCAGCTAAGTAATTGGCAATTAGAAGAGCAGTACCGCTACTTTATGTCTTGTTTACTGAAATAGGAAGAAAGCCATTGATTTGGCAAAGAAAACTACTTATTTAATTACGGCTACATCCGCGTTACTTTCGCCGCATTATCGACGTGGAATTACTCGCCCACCCGTTATAAGGAAATGCGAAGCAGAACTTGAAAGAACAAAAATTCGTTTAATTAAACTTAAACCTAATTTGTTAAAGACGGGAAAAGTCGAAGCAACCCCTGTTAAGCTGTCAAAATACATGCTTTTCTGTGTTACTTATAGTCACGAATATCGTAGAATGGAAAATCCTGTTATCTTTTCGTCTAGAATCAGACAGGAACACGCGTTTAATGTCTGCTTTCAGGAATTCCAAGCAGCATAAAAGGATTTTAACTTGAGCGGTAAAAAGCAGTAATTTTTTCATTAGCGTATTTCTACGAGCTAAATTTAACTCGACAAACGCCACTATCTGTAAAGCATTACGAGCGATTGGTTTGCTGCGAACTCGATCCAATGACTCGGCGAATTGATCAAAATCAACTTTTACCGTAGTGCTTACAGGCTAGTTTGTCAATATTTAGTTATGGGGGATTTATTTTTGTTGAGTTTAAATTGGAACAGTGAAAACAATAACATCTTCAATTTGCAAAGACAATAAAAAAGTTTACTCTAACTTCAGTTTCTAACGCAGACATCTAAAAATCATACCACGTTTCTTTGGTTTATGTTTGTGAATATGAAATATGTGATATTGTTTTCTCAATTTAATATATAAATCTTAAGAGGCTATCAAAAAAAGACTAAATTATTTTCTGTTCTTTTCTTTAATGCTTTTCTATATAAGCATCTAAGTTATTTTCACGTGGCCAATGGGTTCCCATGACCACAAACTCTTGGTCATTGCTTTATTCATTATATAATTGAATTAGGCATTGTTCTAATAAGATGAAGGCTTTAAATAATACATTATACAGAATAGTTAACTCATTTTCAATCTAATACTTACTAAGCTTAATTGACATATTCTAATTGAAATAATTTATTTGATTTTCTCTGTACCAGAATTAATTACTTATTACTTATCTGTAACATAAATGGAATATTTGTTACTTTAACATGCTACTTTTGTAACGTTTCGCTCCGATGTTAAATGCAAATTAATTATAATCAAATATTATAGGCATTTAAAATTTCGCATATTCAACTTTATGAAAGTTTCAACCAGCTCGAGACTACTCGTGGTTATGCGTGGATGAAACGAGGAAACGTCCGCTGCGCATTTCCATTTCTGCATTGTTGCAAAAGAAGGAACGCGGCAGTTAGATATAAAACAAAATTGTTCTGCGAACGGAAAGAGATTTTATTGCGGCAAAGCGAACTTTGCTTCTCCAAGCCCATCCCGCGGCTCTCAGCTGGAAAAGGGCTTTGCTTCTACCTCAGCTGGGCCTCCAGAATTAGACCAGAATTATACCAGAATTATTCTAGAAAATTTAGATTCAGATCCCCAAACGATATCTCCGACCCATTCCATTAAGTTCATAATTTATTAATTTAAAACGGGACATACCTGGGATTTAAGGCGCGTCAAGACTAGCCAGTCCATTTTTACAAAACCTTCATAATTTATTATTTTAAAACGGCGCTTATTTGGGGTTCAGAGCGCGCCAAACCAGTTCATATTCACGAAACCTCATAGTTTAAACCCATGTTTACCTGGAGATCAAGGCACGTTACAACAGCCAATTTAAAGTTACAAAAGCTTCGTAGTGTGGCTGAGACGTAGCCCGAACTTTTCTGCATAATCTGAAATTTCACTAGATCAAAAATTAACCTACCTCGAGTGTTGTGTTTACACGATCTCGGCACGCGCGGTTCATCCGTTTTCAACCACTGATAGCGTTTTATCACCCACTGTTACTAACAAGTCACATTCCGCGGTCGCGCACGTGGGAAACAAGAGAAAGTCTATCAAGGTGTTATTTGAAAATTTATTTGCTTTTATTAAATAAAGTAACTGATAACATCGTACCTTCATTACACTTTTGCTAAAATTTGTTTACATCCACAGTTCTACCAACGTCCGCCGAAATCCCCTAAGAATGCCAGTCACCGCTCCCCAAGTTTGACCCAAGCCCTCCTCCTGCCAGTTGGGTGGTCTAACCGCAAGGCGGAAATAATTAACTACTAATTTTGTACATATCATTCTAAATACTTTACATACTGTTTTATTTTTATCTTTATTACTTGAATTGTAAATAGTGATGAACATATGCAATTTATGTTATTTGGTATTCTTTAAATCAGTCTACGTATAAATAAATCGAACCTGGATCCAATAAGAGCTACCCACTTATTTGAGACAAAATTAATTAATGTTATTATTCAATAAATATACCAGGAAGCATTACAATTTGTCTTTCAATTGCACTAAAATCTGCTAAATCAAAGTCGCCCCACTATGCAAATCTACGAGTAAAACGACATTGCGTCGCCGGTTTTCAAACTAGGCGAGATTCTCTTCCTCTTCTTGTTCAGCCCGTGTACATCCACTGCTGCGTCAAGGCCTCTTCTAAGTGTTTACTTTCTGTCTTCTGCAGTCTTTCTCCGCTGAATTCCGGAAAATCTGTTTAACATCGTCTCTACATCTCTTTTGAGGTCTACCAACACTGCGTTTGCTGGTTTGTGGTCTCCAATGTGTTAGCTTTGCTGTCCATCTGTCTGGGTCCTGTCGTGCTGTGTGGCCTGCCGATTGCCATTTGAATTTCGCTATACGTGTTGATATGTCAGTCACCTTTGCTTTGTTTCGAATTTCGGTATTAAGTGTCCTATATTTCCTGTTTTTCCCAAAATAGCTCGTTCCATAGCTCTTTGGTGTACACATAATTTCTCGATACCCTTCTTGGTCAGGGCCATAGTAGTCCATTTTCTAAACGCTAAAAATTCGCCAAAGTTCTAACATCGTTGACTCAAAACCGATTTTGAAGATTTTTTTTATTATTTCGGAAAAAGTTTATAGAAAAATTCCCCATGGGTGAGAAAGTGTGCTTTTTATTTTTTCAATTGTTATTAACAAACAAGTGTTTTTTAATATACTCTTAATTAAAAAATGTGTAACTATTTTATTTATTTAAACAATTTCCTGAAATTTGATAACATAAGGTTTTTGGGGTCGCAGATTACGAACTTGGCCTCAAAATGGGTCTAAAAACAAAATGGCGTCGAAGGTGTAATTTTTTATTTATTTTTTTTTATTTTTATTAGAAGTCTGGGGGTTTTTGGGGTCGCGGATTACGAATTTGACCTTAAAACTCAACTAAAATAAAAAAAGGCCGACAAAAATGGCGGAAAGGGGTCAATTTTTTTAAATTTTTGATATCTATACCTAGGGGTTTTTTGGACCGCTCATCCCAAATGGTGTCTGAAAAATGGTGGAAACAAATGATAGAAGAGTTAAATGAGTATTAAAGATATTATATTTTAATTGATTTATTAAAATTAACTCAAGATACATTTAAAAACAAGAAAAAAATTATTTAGCTTTAGTTTCTTTTTCCTCTACGTCTTCTATTGACACTGCCGTTCTTGTGCCATTAGGATTGGAAAACACTCTCCTTTATCATATTTCGAACCCCAATCTTCTCTTGAAATATCTTGGTTTTCCAGCCACAACTGTGTTTGCAAATACAAGCGTTTTAAATGTTGTTCTGCTGAATCCATTGTAGGGCATAATGAAGCTAAATTAAAGCTACTGTTTTTAGTAGATGCCTTAATAAAAGAACAAACCTAAAATTCAAAATGGTTTTATTTAAAAAATATATGTATTTTATTGTCTGTAACCTCATTTAATTTGCGGTATATGAATAATAAAAAACTTTCAACCAATTAAACATCCCTGTAAGAGTTTAAGCAGTTACCTTTCTTTGCACCATACCTTGCAAGCATACATTTTATACCAACATTTTTTTATCTAAATTTTTGCAGTCTCTTGTAAATCACTGCTATTTTCAAATATTTTGGCAAATTTATTCTTTCCTGAACATGGCCATTGCTTCATTTACTAGGACTTATCCATGTGGATCTTTAACAAGGTGCCGGTCCTATTCGTCTTCCTCATCCTTATATGTCTTCAATATATTAAACTAGATTCAAAAGCTATGATCTGCACCTTGACACCAAAACTCGAATGCCAAGATGCTACAGTTTTCCCATCTTGCTCTATTGGGTCGAGTCCTGGACATTTAACGAAACAATCACAAAAAAAATCGAAGCCTTTGAAATGTGGCTATACCGGAGAATATTGCGGATATTATGGAAAGACCGTGTAATAAATATTAAAGTTCCGGAGAGAATGAAAAAAAAAAGTAAAGAGATCATGGACAACATCAAAATACGCAAACTCCAATACCTCGGACATATAATGAGGAATGAGAATAAGTACACCCTACTACAATCTATTATACAAACTAAGATATATGGCAAACGTGGACCAGAACGCAGAAGAGTATTTTGGTTGCAAAACTTAAGGGCGTGGTATGGGAGATCATCCAATGAGTTATCTAGGATTGCAATCAATAAAGTGAAGATAGCTGTGTTGATCGCAAACATACGAAATCGGATAAGCACCTGAACAAGAAGAAAAAGAAGATTCTTTCTTCTGTTAAAACATGCTGAAGTTGTGTTACATACAGTTAAAGCATGTACAGAAAGAACATGCTCACTACAATTGGGATGCGCAAATTGCAGGCTTTTAGAAGAAGATATTTTTTTATTTTCTTTATTTTTGGCAGGTTTAAAAAATATATATCTTTATCAGGAGAAACTAAAGCTGTAGTAAAGTAATAGGTCTATATTCTCTGATACTACGACTATGTTTTTATTTGATGCATTGAGAGTTGTTGTAACTATTAACCGATCAGCATCACTTTCAGCTTGAGAGCAGGAATATTATTTGCAGCTAAACTTTCTTTTGAAAAATCAATAAAACGACATGAAAGACATTTGCCAGAATTTTTTCTTGATACAACTTTAAAAACCTGTCTCTTTCATATCGAATATCTCGTGCAGTTTTCGTTTTTAGACATCGGTCTCTTTCAGCACATTATATTCTATGTTTCTGATAATCGACAAAAACACTTGCTTTTTTCCATAATTACGTACAATAAATTAATATATCTAAAATTGCGTCATACTGTTGAACAATTTGCCATTTGTTTGTTTGTCATTAATTCAGTAATATATTTTCGAAATTCTACAAAGAGGTTGTAGAAAACACATTGTTAGGCGTTGGAATTTATACGTATGTATTCGTATGTTATATTGAAATCTATTTAAATTTGAGTTTATTTAACAATTTAGAATTTTATTTGTATATAACGTTTATTAAATAATAATAATAATAATCGTACAGAATAAAAATTAATCTTTTAATGCTATACTTATAATTACTGAGTAATTCAGAAATAAAGCTATTTTGCCGCTTTAAAGACGTTATTTTTAATTTTTGATAATTTTTAACATAAAATTTGAGATCAGCGACCCAAAAAACCCTACACAGATAAGAAATAAAGTTCGAATAAAAAAAAATACACTTTTTCGCCATCTTGGATTCGCCATTTTGGGTTTTAGTTGAGTTTTAATGTCAAATTCGTAATTAGCGACCCCAAAAACCCCTAGATATCTAATAAAAATTAAAATAATAAAATAAAAAATTAGACCCTTGACGCCATTTTGTAGACGCCATTTTTGTTTTTAGACCAACTTTTAAGTCAGATTCGTAATCTGTGAACCCCAAAACCTTATGTTATCAAATGTCAGGCAATGGTTTAAATAAATAAAGAAGTTATAAACTTTTTAAATTAAGAATATATTAAAAAACACTTATTTGTTAATAACAATTGAAAAAATAAAAAGCACACCTTCTCACCTATGGGGAACTTTTCTATAAACTTTTTTCCAAAATAATAAAAAAAAATCTAAATCGGTTTTGAGTCAACGAAGTTAGAACTTCTTTCCTTTAGTAAATGGACTATAGTTTCTAGACCGTAATTTGCAACGGGAAGTATGGCGCTGTCATTGGGGTTTCCTTATCTCTGAGGATGAAGTTTGCCAAATGCAGTCAAAGCCAAACCTATTCGTTTCTTCACTTCAGCACTCTTATTTTGTTTTCCCAGTGTTATAGTGTGTCCGATATATATACAATGGTCTACTTTTTCTATGGGCGTGTTATTTGTATTTATTAGTTGTTCGTTCAATCCTATTTTTTTCGATTGCTCATTTAGTTCGTTCAACATTGTACTAAGTTCTTGTATGTCTGAGCTTATTAAAGCTATATCATCAGGGAACCTCAGGTTATTGAGTTGAGGGCCGTCTATGTTTATTTCTCTCTCGGTCAATGTTAGCTTTTTGAACAAGTTCTTCAATGCCAGAGTGAAGAGTTTAGGTAATATAGTGTCGCTTTGCCGGACTCTTTTGCCTAGAGGAAATCGATCAGTTTTTATATTATCCTCGACTTTTATGTGGAATGTTGCTTGCTTGTAGATGTTCTTTAAAAGGATAGAGTACCGGGATTCTAATCTGGCGTCATTCATTGCCCCGATAAATGACCACGTTTCAATGTTGTCAAATGCCTTATGGAAATCTACGAATGCTGAACGTAGAGGTATATTGTATTCAGTTGATTATAAGTTGTCCAACTCTGTAGATGATCGATGGTTGAAAAGCCTTTGCAAAAACCTGTCTGTTCGAGAGACTGATAGGAGTCAAGTTTTGTTATTAATCGATTCGTTATGTGTTTTAGTAATTTATATAGATGTGAGAGTGGCTAAGAGGCTAATGGGGAGATAATTTTCTATGTTTGTATTATCACCCTTTTTATATAAGAGTATTATTTCTGCATTTTCCTACACTTTCGGTATTATTCCTTCCATAGGACACTTGTTGAGTAAAATTTTTATAGCGTTCGTAAGCTCAGTCCCGCCTAATTTCAACATCTCGGTTGCTATATGATCATCCCCGGGAGATCTCCAGTTTTTATTGTTTGGGAGCATATTTCAGTTTTGATATGGTGATTTCAGATAGCTCTTCAGATCTCACATTAGAATGTTTCTTAACTGACTTTGTCTTTGTGGCATCGTTGGTGAATATAATTTTCTATAGAATTTCTGGATTACGTTTGCAATTATCGTTTATCAATATTCCTTGTCTATCCTTAATCTTGACGATATTTTGTTTGCCTGTTGATAAATTTGATTTCAGCACTTTCATGTTCCTGTTTGCTTCAATGGTTTCCATTATTTGTTTTGTTTTGTATGCTCTTAAGTCTGTTCGTATCTTTTTCTTCACTATTGTGTTCTTTTCATTATATTCTAGATCATCTCAGTTCAGTTGTGTCTTTTCTTTTATTAATTCTATTTTCTAAACTTAGTTTTGCTTCTTTTTTTATTTTAACTTTGGTACATGTTTTTCTTGTTGCTATTTGCATTTCATGAAGGTTCTCTATTTGTTCTGGTTTCTTTTGAAGTTGTCTTTGATATTTGTATTTTTCTGTGTTAGAAATTAACCATTTTAATGTAAGTGACCAAAGTAACCTAAACTGTGAGTTTCACCCTTAACACTTTTTATGCAAAAATCCAAATTATTCTCGAAACAAATGTAAGCAATGGTCTCCCATTTTTGTCTAAATTATTATACCCGAAACTTGATAATAAAGCAAGAACGAAATCTATATATAT
Organism: Agriotes lineatus; assembly: GCA_940337035.1. Classification (NCBI taxonomy): domain Eukaryota; kingdom Metazoa; phylum Arthropoda; class Insecta; order Coleoptera; family Elateridae; genus Agriotes; species Agriotes lineatus. The sequence goes on from OW679197.1 coordinate 160,547,120, forward strand.
ATATATATATCGATGCGTGTTAAGCTGTCACCTCCGGCAAACGAAAGTGGCGACCTGACCTCCGGGTTTCCTTTTTCAGTTATTCTAAAAAAAATTATATATTTGTAATAAGGGGGATGTCAGGGTACAGAATTTCAAAAGAGGGGAAACGATTTCTTCATTTTAAAAAGTGTCATATACTGGCACGTAGAAGGTGTGAAACCACCTCCATTATATATACAGAAAGAGGAGACTGCCAGAGCGTTGGTACCTCCAGCGACGTTGCCGCATTTTCGGAGGTCACATATGGCTTTTATTATCTGTGATTTTATATTTGGCATTTTAGAGTAGAAGCATATTATCTTTCGATGCGTCGTATGTACAGAATAATATTTTTGTATTACAGAATCTTCCCTGCGTTGCTTGATCTACCAGTTGGTGACTTTTTTGGATAATACAGTGTCCCAGCATAAGTGAAAAAAAGGTGTCAATGAAAAAAAAATCGAGTTCAAATTTGATGTTTTAAGATGCAGGCCTAATTGATTAGAAAATACTTTCTGACATACATTGATTTTTGAAAAATGTAGTAGGTCTTGGCATGAGCGATAAATTTATTTCCTGCGTAGGTAAAGTGCATTTTCGGTAGATCTAATCGATAAATTTTATTTTAAAAAGTTATTCAAATTTACAAGTGATTACCGTGTTCTAAATTTCAAATAAATCGGCCAACTTATGTTTTTTTTATTTTTGCTGCGTTTTTTCTCAATGGATAAAGTCAGTTTTCCGTAACAAAAATAGCAAATTCTTTTGCAAAATAAAACTGTTCAGAATTAAAGATCATATTCGTATACCAAATTATGAATCAATCGGCATATTATTTTTGTTTCATGACAAACCTACTTGATTTAATTTATTATTTCACTATATGAAACATGATAAATCGATTGAATTAGGATATGGTATACGAGCCTCATTTTTAATTCTGAACAGTTGTATCTAGTAAAAGGTTTCGATATCTGTTACTGAAAAATGAAACGCAATTAGAGCAAAAACAGGAAAACATCAACGTAGTCCGATTGATTTGATATTTGGTACACGACCTCATTTAATTCTGAACAGCTTATTCAAATAACATTTTTAGATATCATTTACTGAAAACGCACTTTACCTACGCAGGAAATAAATTTATCGCTCATGTCAATTCCTACTTGATCTTTCAAAAATGAAAATTTAAAAAACTAGTTTCTAATCCAGCAGGCCTGGCCCCTAAAACATCAAATTTCAACTAATTTTTTTTTCATTTACACCTCTTCTTTCACTTATCCTGGGACACACTGTATAACAAGATCTCGTTTACAAGCGAATATTTTTAAAACATCTCGAAAATGGCTATTTTGGAAATTTACGCGACTTGAATTTGGAGATTTATGTTCTGACTAAAGTCAGAGCTGAAGCTAAAGCTTTAGAGTCACTGCTCTTGTACCATGTGGTGTTTGTAACAGTATCAGGTAGATTAGATTTTAGATTAGATTTAGATTCCACGACTGCCTTTTGCTGGCATGTGCACGTCAGCCCTTTGGGCTTTTTGTACTGTCGGGAGTTTTCAAGTTAGCAGGCCGACATCCGTATCTTTTACTATACTTGCAATGTCCCCTACTAGCTTGCGGTTGTCAATAGAGTTAAGGCTCCAATCGAGTTGGTGTCTTTTACGCTCTAATGCTGGGCATTCAAAGAAAATATGATAGGCTGTTTCATCATTTTCTGGGCATAGTCTGCAAACAGGTTCATCTCTATAGATATTGATCCTGTGTATAAATTCTCTGAATGCTCCAGTGCCTGTTAGTAGACTGACTACTTGCTTGATTCGAGTTCTGTTCAGTCTCAACAGGGTGTTGGTGGTTTGTGGATTCGGAGTTTTTAGCAATCTTTTGCAGTGTGTTGCTTGATTGCAGTTTCTCCACCTTAGTTGGTGTGCGGTATTGACCCATTCATTAATGGCTGAGCGGGCTTGGTTCTTCTAAATGCTTAGACCAGGTTCTGGACCGGTCATTGCATTACGGGCTGCTTCTTTTGCGAGCTTGTCCGCCTTTTCGTTTCCTTCAATACCTTGGTGACCTGGGATCCAGCATAATTTTACTGTATTTCCCTGGCTTAAGGTTTGAAGTTTGAATTTGCATTCCTTGACCAGTCTCGATGAAGTACTGAAAGCGTTTAGCACATTTAGCGCTTTCAGTGCTGCCTCACTGTCTGAGAGAATGTGTATGTCTCGATTGAGCAGCTTCTTTTCTATGCTGATGTTTGCGCATACGTTAATAGCTTGTACTTCAGCCTGAAAGATGTTACAAAACTTTCCTAGACTGACTTTTTTGTTGGTTCTAGGATTGGTACTGTACACACCGGAGCCTGTACCCCCTTCAAACTTAGATCCATCAATGTAAAAAATGATGTGCTTATTTGTTGGAGTTGGTAGTTGGTCCGGATTCCAACTTGTGTGTACAGTAAAGTTCTTTTCAAAGTCATAGGCTTTGATTATAAGATCAGAACCCATTTCTAATATTGGGTTGTTGATGTGTGACATGATCTTGCCATGTCCTAGATTATTAGCTGTGGTCATCCAGTGACCAGTACTTTGCAATTTGTAGACTGCCATTCTGGCTTCACCTTCCAAGAAGATGTGCAGAGGTGGGAGATTTAAAATAGCATTCAGTGCTTGTCCTGAAGTGCCTTTAAAGGCTCCAGTGATGCACCGATTAGCTAGATATTGTATTCTGCTGATTTTGTGGATCGCAGTTGCTTGTTTTATTTTGGGCCACCAGGCAATTATTCCATATGAAACTATTGGTCGAACCATGGTTTTGTACAGCCAGAGGGTCAGTTCCGGTTTGAGCCCCCACGTACTACCTATGGCTCTTTTTCCAATAACTAATGTTTGTATGCACCTAGTGATTGTTTTGTCTAAGTGGGAGTTCCAAGTTAGTTTGGAATCGATGGTTAGACCTAAGTACTTAACCTCGTTCTTCCAGTTGACATTTGTCTCAAACAGTTTTATGTTCATTCTGTTTGTGGTGTTCTTTCTACGAGTGAAAGCGACGAGAGTGGCTTTGCTGGGATTAATTCTTAGATTATTCTCTAGACACCACTCTTCGGTTATCTTTAGTGCTGATTTCATTACATTGTCTACGGTTCTTTGGTATTTACCTTGAATCAGTATGACAATGTCATCAGCGTATCCTTGAGTGTAGTAGCCTTTGTTATTGAGTTGGATCAGCAGTTCATCAACTGTGAGGCACCACAGGAGTGGAGAGAGAACTCCTCCTTGTGAACATCCTCTTGTCGCCTGCACTGTCTTTTTTCCTTGTCAAATAACTTGACTTTTACAACTCTAGTGTTGAACATTGCCATAGTCCATCTTATCGTGGTGTTATCGATCTGATGGTTTGTCATTGCTCTTTCAATAGTGTGGTAGGAGGTGTTGTCGAAGGCACCTTCTATGTCTAGAAATGCTCCGACTGTATACTCCTTGTACTCCAAGGTTCTCTCAATTTTCCCCACTAGTTGGTGTAGGGCGGTTTCACATGACTTTCCTGTTTGGTAAGCATGTTGATATTTGTGAATCGGGAGTGAAATTAGGGCTTCCTCCCTCCAGTATCTGTCTACTAATCTTTCCAACGTTTTAAGGAGGAATGACGTTAGGCTGATAGGTCTGTAAGATTTAGCTTCTGTATAGCTGCTCTTGCCAGGCTTAGGGATAAATACTACTTTAGTCACTCTCCAGGCTTGGGAAATGTAGCCTAAGGCAAGACTTGCTTGGAACATGTCTTTGAGTGGGTTCAGCAGTATATCTATCCCTTTCTGCAACATTACGGGTTGTATGCCGTCATTTCCAGCAGATTTGAAAGGACTGAAGAGGCTAGTTGCCCATCTAATCCTTTCTTTGCTGACTATTCTTTTAGCTGTTTCGCAGTCTTCCCTCCTAGGGGTATGATTGGGTTCAGCCAGAGTAGGTTGTTCCACTGCTCCGGGTAGGTGAGTTTTTATCAAAAGAGATAAAGTCTTCTCTTCAGTTGTAGTGTATTCTCCGCTTTCTTTTTTAAGAGTGCCTACTGGGTTCATGGCTTGCTTTGAGATGATTTTGTGGAGTCTAGCTGTGGATCGTGTGGTCTCCACCTCCTGGCAAAAATTTTTCCAGGCTGCTACCTTAGCTGCCTTGATCTTTTTGCCATAGTCTCTGAGAGCCTTGTGATAGTTCTCCCAGTTATTTGTGGCTTTAGACCTGTTAAACAGACGTCTGACTTCTTGTCTGGTCTTTTCTAGGTCTTTATTCCACCAATTTGTGTGTTTTTTGCTCTTTGCTGACTTGGGTCTATTAGAGGACAGCTACTCTGAAAGGAGTCAATCATGGCCTCTTTTAACCGGTCAGCATTTGATTCTAAAACTACTTTATTGGGAGATCTGAACTTTAGGTGTTCTATCTTCTCTTGTAGTTGTTCCGCTTTTTTGCAAAGGTTCATTATACGTGAGCTTCGCATCATGGCTGAATAAACGCGGTCATAAGTCGCCATACACATCGATCAAGCTAAATAACACACTGCAAACTCTTCATCACGGCGCCAAAACACTGTTATCACCACAAAACCCCGCTTTCACGTGTCGCGACCACGAGTGCGCTTTCATCGGACCAAAGCAAAGAGTTTGCTTCGAACGCACAATCATTTGCAATCGACGTTGCAAATTTGTGGAAGTAGTAAGGTGCCCTCTGGAGTTCAAACCTTGTGTTTATACGGCGGAGGTGACAACGTATTGTTCATTGGACGATGAAGTGCAACGCCAGCGCCAGCGGTCTATAGCTGAACTAAAATTCTTTTTTAGGAGTATGGGGGCACCCTTTCTACCTCCGACAAAATTTTTGTATATGAACAGTAGACGTCATGAAATTGCCAAAACCACTTAAAACAAGGCAAGACGCTGTCACCTCCGAAATCGGAGGCGACAACGTTATATATGAGGTGACAAAATACCTTCAGTATCTACTTCAGAGGTCACAAAGTACCCTTCACCAATATATATATATATATATATATATATATATATATAGTGTTACATGCTGTTTTAAAAATACGTAGGTTGCAACTACCAAGAAAATGTGTATTACAGCTATTAAATAGTTTAAAATCATGGAAGTAGTTAACTAGCTAATATCGTCATATAAGACAGCCATTAAGGATGCCCTCAATCTTATTTCTAAATACTACAGGGTGGTTGATGGAAAATACATACATTTCAGTAGTAGCAATACTCGCTATAAATATTGTCTAAATGTGCGATCATTAACAAGAACATTTTGTCTTATTAATAATGTAACAACTAATAGCTGAAAAATGATAGAGTTACAGAAAATAACGAGTAAAAGATAAAAAAAACCAAACTGAAATGGAATAAGAAATGAAAAATGGTTTTTAGCACTTAAATAGAATTACGAAGAAGGAAAACATCAAAACAACGGTTACGGGATGCGACTAATACTTATAACAAAATCTAAATAATTAATAATTTATGAAGTAAAAAACAGATAAAAAGCACCGGCGTTCGGCAATTTAAGCCAGATTATGTTATTCACGACTAGCCATTTGAACTCCGAGCAATGTGGGTTGTCGAAACCGGAGCCGGACATTTGGGCGTGGCCGTTTGGGCGCGGCCGTTTGGGCGCGGCCGTTTGGGCGCGAAGACACTTGGGCGCAGAGCCACTTGGGCGCGAGACATTTGGGCGCGAGGAAATTAATTAACGTATATTAGTATTAGCTAGCTTTACTATTCATAGGTCTGAAAATTTATTTTAAATAACGAAAATTACCTAAAGCACGTTCAAGGAGGTGGCGGGCGGGAAAAATTTAGTATAGAAATATTAATTGTCAAAAATCAGAATATTATTAAAGCAAGTTAAAAATTTTAACTTTCCGGTAAATACTAGCAAATCTTTTGCGGAGATTTATTACATTAACATAATAAGTAACAAAGAATAAATGAATAGAGATTGGGTACAAACAGAGCTATTGATGACCATCCAACCATTTGGAGATTCGTCGACAGCCTGAAAACTATTCAACGAAGGAGAGATGTTGCTTATGAACAGTTACTTGCGGGAAATGAGCCCACTAAAAAAAAATTATCCAGGCTGATAGAAAATACAAAATTTGGTTAAAGATTATAATAATCAATATAATCATGTAGACGGCGTAAACAATAGGGACATTCTAGAATTTTTAAGAGGCATTTCGTACAATTATGAAATAAATGCGTGGATGCTTCTTGTTTATATTTTAAAAAATTGTATATATTTACTTTAAGAATAATATGTATTATAATGGTAAAAATGTCAAAAATAAATTTTGATTATTAAAATTAATCTTTTTATATGATTATTTATTATTATTCTTATTTCTGCTTTTATCTTCAGTTAGTCGGTTCATAACATAACGAAAATAATTGATTACTTTAAAATTTAAGGTTTATTGTTAAGTATTATCATTATAAACAAAACTCGAAGTCGACTAGTTTCGGTCAAAACAGAACACCTATTAGAAATATATTAAACATTAGAACCATCAATCGATTAAATATAGCACAGCATTATTCATTTACCAGCACAATAAATGAATTTTTATTTAAAATTATTTTCAACACCTATATATAATCTATTTCCATCTTTATTTCAATTCAGAATTATTATTTCATATCTAATATAGGTACTGCCTTTTTTATGTATTCAGAATTATTTCAAAACTAATCTAATATTCTATATACCTTCTTTATTTTTATTCGGATTTATTTCAAAATTTATCTAATATAGGTACATACTACCACCTTATTCAAAATTAATCTCATAACGGTTTCAATAAATAATTGGATTATTCTTTTAATATTGTTTGATTAATTACATTAACTTCTCAGGATAAATAATGATTTAATAAATGTTTGTTTATTTATGCCAAAATGAAATTATTGTCACTTAATGTGTTCCTGGATCCCAATGTTGACCCTTTCTCGCGCCCAAGTGTCTCGCGCCCAAGTGTCTCGCGCCCAAGTGTCCCCGCGCCCAAACGGCCGCGCTCAGACGGCCGCGCCCAAACGGCCGCGCCCAAATGTCCTAGACCGTGTCGAAACTACTATGTACGCATTCTTCTCTATTGTTTATTGTTATACAAAGCTGCGTAGTAGACTGTCAGCATAAATGCGTGGTAAAAAAATCTGTCTGCGCTGTGGTTTAATTATTATCAGCATAAAGGCGTGGTAGAAGCAGCTATCTGCTTTATTGTTTTACAACTTAATTATTGCACTAGCATTGTTTTTACAAGAAATATATTATAATGGTATGATACGTACACCAATTCAAATTCAAATAGGTTCAGAGTTGGCATTTATTGCAACAATAAGAGTCACTACTAAATATTGATAATTACATAAAACATGGTTAGCAATAACTGTAATTAATTAACAAAGGATAGTAACTGTATAGAACGATATCGTCAGAGTTGCGATCAGCTTGTATTCAAATTTGCGCTCAATATGACCAATGTAAAGGGGGAAATATAGGCTTGGCGTCCTTTTGCGGAGACTGGAAGCGAGATAGGCGTGCATTCTAGGGAAAACAAATGCAGGTTGGTGTTATTTTGCACTTGAAAAACAAATTCCAGGTTAGCGAAACGTACTTAATTATTAGAAATGCATTACTATAATTTAGCTGAGGTGAACTGTTTGATTGTTGGTTGATTTGCGTTCAAAATACGCTGAATTTTCTGTTTAAGCTCTCGTAAAAGAACAGATGAAATGGTAGAAAGGAAATAATATTATAACAGTATATTAACAATTGTCTTGTTCTTCTTCTCACTTTTAATTCGGCTTTTGCCTTTCTTCGTTTTCGTGCCTGTTTATGGCAAGTTCAACTTATTACTCCGTCTTGGTTTACATAATCTTATTGATCTATATCTAGCTACCGTCGCTATTCGTTCGTTTTTCTTGTTTGCCACCCATTTGTTGATGTTTTCTATCTCACAGGTGTGCTTAATATTCACCTTTCTTTCTCTATCAAGTCTTGCCGGCAATTCTACGGGCAATTTTCATTTCGCCCAATTCCAGAAGTTGCTTGGGTTTTGTGGTGCTGGGTTTAGTTTTCGCAATGTACGTTATTATTGGTCTTTTGTGGCCTTATAAGTTCGAGATTTTACTTCCATACCTATCTGTTCATTGCTTAAAATAGCGTCATTTAAGCATTTTGCTAGTCTATTTTGCTACTAGATACCTCAATGCCCAGATTTATAACCTTTATTTCTTATCGATATTCAATCGTTGGTCAATTTTACCTCCCTGTGCTGACATCATGCTGTAGCGCGTAGGCATTGTGTTTCAGGTGTTATTGGTAAATTTCCATGTCGCAATGGTCTTGAGATGTAGGCCCAGATGGTTTAAAAAAGGTCTTTATCAACGTCACTAGGATCTGGGTGTCAACGAAAGACAACAAAACGCGAAGAATGGCGTCTAAGAAATTTTTTCAACTAGTTTAATTAGAAACGACTGGATGGAAGCTGGTACATTGACATTGTGTTAGAGCATGTTGCCGTAGCACATCTTCGAGAACTCGAAAATTCCATTTTCAGCAAGATAATGCTCGATATCACACGGCAATGGCTTCACAAAATTCTTGCAAGAAGCCTATGTTTTTGTCCTGCGTGATGTGCTCGATCGGATATTGAACACGTATGGGATGTGGTCGGTAAAAGGCTGAGCAATTTACCACACCTACACAATTTGAATGATCTTTGGTTGCGGGTCTCAGAATCATGGACTGACATACAGCAGATTGAAATCACAAATTTGATATTGACTTTCTTTTTTGTTTTTCACATTGATCAGTAATTTACTTGAGCTACGATTTTCATTGAATAATTTTCAATATAAAGGTTGAAAAAAGCAAGGCAATGCTAGCAATTCATAGGATACCACTCGAAAATTTTCCGATTTAAAGAAAAACTGGAACATTAAGTCTACCTTACTAAAAAGAAAATCGTATTTCAAGAAAACCTTTTATTAAATAAAACTTTCTTACGGCTAAAATCGCCAGCATCAGTTTCGTTAAATTACCCGCTGTCGAGCGAACATCTACTACTCGTTTGTGTTAATTCTGGGATGTGAAGGTGTATGTTGCACTGAAGCGCTTTTACCAGCCCCTTAAAAACTATCAACTCGTGTCTAATTTATACTGATTAAGTGCTTTTGATGTGGGAACCGTTGGAATTCGTTGTGCAGCGTACTACAATAATCTCTAAACGCGAGCAGCTATTTTAGGGAAAACCTCTATCGAACCCAGTGCGAATTTATGCTGGCTGCACAGTTGTTGTCTTGTAGAAATAAGCAAAGTGGATTGTGTCAAAGCTGCTTTGAGTGCAGCAGTAACGCGACTTTATGCAAACAAAAATAAAATGCAACTATTTATATAATGACCTGCAAGTGCATATTCTTATAGCGTATACATTCCTTTATATGTTTAAATATATGTAGAAACGAGGTAATTACCTTCTGTGCTTTCAAAGATCAAATTAAGAAAAATGTATTTTCGTATGATACCTTTTGCTACACTCTGTATATGTACATATTATGTAATTGTGAATGCATGACATTTAACAGTATATATCAAATTCGGTACTTGGGCACGATGCGTTCACATACATTGGTAATTATAGATATTGCAAAGTAAAAGTACGTAGGAAATATATATTGCGCGTTAATACCTCACTAAGTATCTTGTGACGTGATTTTTCACATTGCCTTAATATAATTTAAAGCCTGCGGGCCCGAGCGGTTAGGGCGTCAGGCTGCTGTGCCACGGTACGGGGTTCAATCCCCACATCTGGCAACTGGCAGGGCGGCCCACCCAGTAGCTTTAAAAACCGGGTACCGAAACTACAATTGTGGAAGTGGGAAAATTAAGGTAGTCGTCGAAGGCGTAATGCTAACCACATCACCCAGTACCCGTAACGGTGTGCCAGATGACTGGGTTTCGGAAAAGATATTTCGGCGACCCGAATGAAGTGCCCGAACTTTAATATAATTTACTTGTAACAAAATGTTGACGAAGCAAGTAAATAAAGCATTAGCTTATCTGCCGCTTCCAATGTCGATCCAATCCAAGAAACTCCCCAAAAACCCAGATTTCACAAAAAAAAAGCCAATCCGAATCGAGAACCATAATGACCACACAGCTTTTTCCATCGAAGCCAAATATCTCCCATTCGGAGTTGGAAACGCAATTCCACAAAAACTTCGACATATCGTACCCTAAAGTGCTTTTTCCATCCTCAAGCCACCAAAACCAAAATAGACTAATACAAACAGAAGGCGATGCAATGACACTAGAATTCCTGACTGTAACCAAAAGTTGCTATGAATCAGCTGTCAAATATACAACGTTTAAACTTCAAAGTCAATAGACAAGCAAGCACCGCAATTGAACTCCCCAAACGACTTGTTACGTTCAGCAAGGCGTTACTACAAAGAGCACGTATAAGTCGTTGAGCAAACGCTGATAGCAGTCTCGACCACAAGCAAAGCAGCCACTTTACGACACCGCATCGGAACTCACAGTTTATATTCTTTTTATATTGGTATAATAGCGATTAAAATCTGAGTGTAGTCGCGCATCCTAAACTTCTTTTAGTGGTCTCCGTCATTATGTACTGTAGATATCAATGAAACAATTTAATTTTTTTTCGGTACATTTGAATTTAAAGTCACGTCATGTAAAACCAAAATAAGTGATGCAGATTTCTGTTTTTTGCATTGAGAGACTGTAAGGGGATTTATCTCTCGTTTTTTCGGTATGTCCCAACCATTGTCGTTTTATATTTTAGCAATTCTTTTGCAAGCTGTAAAAATGTAAACCAATTCTCCATTATTACCTTTCTACCCGCTTTTATAATAGGAGTTACTAATCTTTTACAACCTTAAAGGCAGAATTATCTACAAGAACTTGACCTTCGACCTGTTTTCCTACATAGATCTTCATTTTGAGAATGTAGTAGTTTGTTAAATCGACAGGGAAAAATGATGAATTTCTACTTTTCTTGACGCCTGCAGACAAAGCCGTCAAAAACCGATCGGATTGCTGTCATTGTGTCAATATCCTTCCCATCTTGACGATCATGGTTATTGTCCAAACAAAGACATCACAATAAGAAGAGGAATCGAGCTAAACAATTCTAATATATTTGTAGCGCAGCTGGATAAACGGCCTGAAAACGTCATAGGCCATAAACCAAAGAATGTAAAATGTGATTTAAAGTGTGTTACTAAATCAGCTAGTAAAAGTGGAGTTCGCGATGTAACAGTTCTAGAGAAAGCAGTAATTCTATGCGTGCAGTAAGAAACATCTGTAATATCAAGTATGATTTGTGTCGTCGAGTTGAAGAATAAAACTAACATTTCTAAACGTCAAGATGCAATTTTTAGCATAGCAGGACCCATGTCACCAACGCAGGGATGTCGCCGAGCAAAAGAGGATACCCTTTTGTGCCAACCAACAATAGACCAGGCAAAAAGGGAAAGTCAACCCTGGTGGACAATACAGTCGTAAAGGACTCGAAAAGAGAAAGTTCTTTTTTGGTGGAAGCCAGTTCAACCACTTGTGCGACAGTAGAGCAAAGGGAGCTTAGCTGGACAATCCTATTGTATTCAAAAGAATAGGGAATATCCCTTCCATTCACGCGCAACCTATATAAGCGTATGTAGTTTATGTTTTCGAGTACTTCTTCTGCATATTCCGACTTGACGCATTTTGGCGGAGTCGAGGACCAAGGTCAGGCTCCAAGGTCTGTTATTACAAATAAATAATTTCTTTTCGAAAACCAGGCTACTCACTGTTCGTATTTGTATTTAAATTAATACTGACGAATTTGTATATGTTTGTAATGTTTTGTGTTCTAAAGTAAATAAAAGAAATGTTATTGTTTTCCACAAGCGGTTGTAGTTTACTGAACTTAATTTCACAGTAGTGAACAACGTTTAATAAACATCATAACAGTTCCAGGGGGCAAACCACGAAATATGCAACACCCGTGTAATCAGTTTCCCATAAATCGGTCAAATTGGTATGAGAAGATCGCAGTACTCCTGCGAGATATAGCAAACCCAGCAGCGTTTTGATTTCACTTCTACGTACAGTCCTCACATCGCTTTGCCTCTGGTAATTATTATAATTTCGAGAATTTTTCTCCAGGTAGTATTAGTACACATAACAATTTCACCAAGAAAAACACCGGGAAAAAATAGCTGCCAGCAATCAGTTAAAGCTAATCTATTTTTGGCTTTGTTGTTTGGTGCATGGTTAAATTTTATAATATTATTAGTTTAACATATTGGCATTTTTGCAGAATCTTCACTCCAATATGTTGAATTATTTTTTCCTACATATTGGCAAGGTGGAATGTTATCGTTTGAATCAAATTCATCCTCAGATTGTTCGGAATCCGTTGAACGCTGCATTCCCAAAAGATCTTCTTCGTCATCATCGGATCAACGGCCAACTATTTCTTCAACTTCTACTTCATGAAAAAGTTTTTTTAACCTCAAAACCTACCTTTTGTGGTCACCCATTTCTAGAACTAGATGTAGAAATAAGTGTTTGATGGCGTTTAATGGGAAGTTACTGAGGAAGGTCTAAAATAAAGCTGTATTCACTATAAAAGTAATAAAGCAATGATACCTACTTTATATCGGGTGATCAAATGCATTGCTACTCCAGTATGCTGTGTCGCCGTGATGTTTATATGGAGCCACAGCACGCTAGAGTAGCAATTTATTTGATCACCCGATACCACAACAGCTACTGATGCATACTCAATGCCGATAACAAGTCCAGACTAAATTTGCACTTGCACAGTTTACAGCTGCGGACTAAGAAATAATTGAGTTACGATAGAGGTCGCGCCCCAATCGAATCAATCGCATTAACAGAAAGACTGTTTTACTTCTTCTAAAGAACATTTCAATGTTCTATAGTACAAAGCATTTTACAATAAATAAACGTGAAAAGTAAACTGATTTCATTGTTTCTAGGTCAATGTTACACACAGTTATTTTTATTCAATGTTATTTCTAGATTTGTTAAAATGAATTGCTGTACAGATCCCAAAACTTGCACAGTTACGAATTTCCTTAACGTAATGTTTTTTGTTGTAAATCGAAAGTGGGTGCATAAATTTGAGAGTTTTAGTTTAACCAAAACATATTGGGAAAAGTTGGTTACGATTACATACAAAATCTTTTTTTTAATCAACCAGGCTTCTACGCTTTCATTTGACTTACTCACCCATTTAGCATCACAACGTAAACGTGTTTTTAACCAGAGCGTATACCCAGGGAGGGGTTTTGTTACTTCTGTATTGAATCCTGGTGGGTGAACGCTAAAGAAAATTAGAGGAAGAGGGTCTATACACACAGACAGAGCAATGCTGGTGATACCACTATTTATACACTTAGGAAATTCGAGAGTGTAATATTCAAAAGAATTGGCCCTCCCCAATGTGGAAATATGGAGCGAAGCCAAGGGATTATTGGTACATTCGTAAAAAAACTCGCTTCTGATGGCTACATAAAGAAACAAAATTAAGTACATGACACTATATGGAAAAAGGCTACGTTGGTAGAGGAGGTCAAGTACCTATTCTGGTGAGATTTTGGATACCTTTAAATACCATCTGAAATACATGGCAAACAAAGATGGATCACAAACCGAAAATGGAACTGACCTGGATAAATATGGCACGAGACCCATAAACAATCTGCAACAGTTTTCCAGACCGAAGTAGCAGCAATTGTAACCTGCGCCCAAATAATGATGTAGAGATCCCAGAAAGGTAGGAGAATGCATCCTGACGAACAGTCAGCTAGCCCTTAGAGCTATATTACCAAAGCAGTTCAAATCGAAACTGGTATATACATACCATAATAAACTGGTTCAACTTGATGAACATGGCAGAGTCAGTATCTTGTAGGTACCACAGCACTAGGGAATAAAAGTAGCAAAATCAGCCAATATAAACAGTTTCCAAGACCGGAGCCTACCTACTGTGTATCTTATAGCAGTGTCAGGAAGCAAACTAGAAGCTGGTTGTGATTGCGATAAAATTATGGCAAAGTTTGGAACAAATGCCCCACCACCAGGTATGTCAAAACCTAAAAATTCAATGCTATAGGACGTGTTTTTTCGAGGTTTTCGTTTGCCGACGCTTGAACAGGGGATTTTCTTCCCAAAAAAAGTCGACAATTTGGGGCAGATTCGGTCTCATTGGTTTGATCAATTGCTACACCCATCCCGTTTTCTCAGGATTTGATGGTATTTTGCAAGCAAAAACAGTTTACACAAATAAACAAGTAAAGACACTCACCGTTAGCTCCTTTGATTTTAAAAGTAACAATTTGAATGACCTTGAACGGTCTCCTGGGGGACACTTCCAATTTTGCCAACAGATGATGATACTTCGTTAACACATCAACCTTTATTTATAAGTATGAGTAAAACAAAGTAAAGCAATTGCAATTTATCAAAAATATTAAAATATCTAACTTTAATGGATTTTAACAATGAATTGAACATAATAGTAAATTTTAAAAGCAACGCCATCTGGTGGTGAAGCTTAAAATAGCCCCCAAGACCACTGTACCAAGCACTTGAGATAGGTTTCAACATTTACATTAGCGTCTCTACTTGTTTTCATTTATGTACACTGGTAAATGATCTGTTGACCACCCACAATCTAAGGTAGGATTTGGTTATTTTTTCTTTCACGTGGTCTAATGCTCTGCGTAGCTGACCTTAAAGCCGCACGTCTGCCTTCGACTGCAAATGAATTTTGTCCGCCACGGGCTAAATCAAAATCAGTTGAAGACGCAATAAATAAAATGTGCCGCTTATAATGTTTATGCGTAGCAAGCAGTGCTTACATTTCATGTCAGTACAAAATAACCATGTTATGAGTAAGTACGACTCTATGAGCCTCCCAAAGAGGTTCATGGCATGCTGCCTGACGAGCAATTCTCCAGAGAGCCGATTCAGCGAGTGTACTAGCTATGTGATACCTCTGACGCATATGTGGGAAGGTCATCCGAGGCTGATGCTGCAGTCCTCGAGCTTAAGGTAACCTGATACCGATCATAATTGCAGTTTTAGCGATAAGGGCTTACTTCATGATGTAGGAAGATTTGGGATAGCGAAGGAAAGCGCTTAATAGACAAATGAATACGTATGCAAATCGCGAATTCGTTTTTTTTTTTGGATGTGATTGTAATGTTATTGAAATGTAGTTGTATTGCAGATACAGTTATTCTAACACAATTTGATTTGTAAATGCTTGTAGAAACGAATTATCGTTGATTTCGGAGCCTTTCACGGCCATTGTCATTAAGTAACAAACGACTTCCGGAAGTGGACCGTTTCGCCCACTTTCGTAAGCAGCTTCATCAGGAGAAAAACCAAAAGGGTACGGTAACTCAACGTGTAAACCACACCAGAGCCGAAACCCAAGGTTTGTTACTTAACGAGCTATCGTTAGTAACCCATTCTAAGTTAATGTTTAATCCTATTTATACATATATATAGTCCTTTAACTCCCTATCTGGAGCATAGAGCCTCAGCAAACACCCTCCATCGGCTTCTGTTTTGTGCCATTAGCTTGGTTTCTCTCCACGTCTTTCCTTTCTCGTCTAACTCTTTCATTATTGTCCTCCTCCACGTCATTTTGGGCCCTCCCCTTCGTCGACTGCCCTGTGGGTTTCAGTCTAGTGCCTGTTTTGCGATGTTGTTGTGTTCAGTCCTTAGTATATGTGCAATCCACTTCCATTTTCGTTTTCGTATTTCTACTTTTATTTCTTCTTGTTTTGCTCGTCGTAGGAGATCTTCGCTCGTTACAAAGTCTCGCCATTTTATCCGCAATATCTTTCTGAAGCATTTATCCATGAATATTTGCAGCTGCTTTTCTATGATTTGGGTCATCTTCCAAGTTTCACTTCCATACAGTAAAATGGATTTTATATTAGTGTTTAGTATGTGAAACTTTGTTTTTCTGGATAGTTGGGAGGAGTTCCATATGTCTTTTAGCATGCCGAAAGTTTGTTTTGCTTTTCTTATTCTTTGCGTTACGTCCGCCTCTGTCCTTCCGTCTGTTGTTACCATGCTGCCTAGGTTACAAAATTTCTCAACCTCCTGTATATTTTCTGCATATAGTGTAAATGGTTGCATATTATTTGTGTTGATGCGCATTGATGTTGTTTTCTTTGTATTTATCTCGAGTCTCACTTGACTACACCATTCCGATATTTTGTTTAATTTTGTCTGCATATCCGCATACCTATGTGATAGAAGACATAATGTCGTCTGCGTACGCCAAATCATTTAATTTGTTGAGGAAGTCCCATCTTATGCCATTTTCCGTAAAATCCGCATTCTTCATTGCCCAGTCTAATATTATATTGAATAGTAGGGGTGATAGCGGGCAGCCTTACTTTTTGTGTCGTGGTACAATGCTTTTATAATGTTGATGATCTTTGGCGGGATTCCTATTTTTTCCAAAATTTTCCATACTGAGGCATGATTCAGTGAGCCAAAGGCTCTTTTAAAGTCGATAAATACGAGGTATAGCGACGATCTCCATTCCTGTGATTGTTCAATGATGATTCGGAGTGTATTTATGTGGTCAATACAGGATTTGTTAGGACGGAAACCTGCTTGTTCTCCCCGTAATTTTGGCTCCATGACATCTTCTAACCTACTTCTCACGACCTGGGCCAATATTTTATTGATCGTGTTTAAAAGTGTAATTCCCCGACAGTTGCAGCATTTAGTTGGGTCTCCTTTTTTTGGGAAGTTTAATGATCGTTCCTTCTTTCCAACTCTCCGGAATAGTTTCATCATTTCATGCTTTCTCAAGTATGGGTTGTAATTGTGCAGTTATTGCAAGTGTGTCTGCTTGTAATAGCTCCTATTTACTCCACTGTATTGTGTGTGTGCTTCAAAGGTCAATATACATATATCTATCATGATTTGTGTAAAAGAATTGGCTTTTCTTGTGCTTGTTGTTTATAGGTGTTTTCAGCCCTGAGAATACTACAAGTGCATTCCAACTGCCTCTTTTGGCAGATATTGAGACTTTCCAGCCACGGGTTGAGATAAATTAAGAGTTTTACGTGTACTGAGCTATCTGGGTAAATAACAGGTCAATTAATTTGTAGTAATACTAAGCAGGAAAATTTAGCGTCCCAACATAGGGGCTATCAAAAGCCTCATTTCAATATAACCCCAAATGGTAGGGCTGCAAAGACCCGTTTTAACTTGGTATTGCTACTGTGATAATTGCGTCGGACTGTATTATTGGCTAGAACTGCAATTCACTTTAGATCTCTATTAAGCTAAGTTTGAGTCAGCATTCGTTTCGTATTATTAAGGTTGTGTTGCTGCTTTTCAAATTTCTCCATTCGATATTAATCTGCACCGTCTTAAAGGGTCCGTTCGGTATACTTTTGTATGCATTGAGACCGTTATTTTGGAAAAATATGTTGTTTGTGTTTGATGCTAGCCCTTGTTGTTTTTTTTTGTATTCAGTAACACTTTTTAATTTGTCTTACGTCGCAGCTCGGCTACTCCTTATATTTCAAAGATAATTTTATGACAAGTGTTAAATTTCGCCTTCATAACTATTGGTTTCCTACCGCTTTTAACAACTAGGTAATTTATTACGCAGTATTTATGCTGATGGCCCCTCCACGACATTCTGTATAAGTCAGATTAAAATATAAAACGTTACAACGTTGATATTGGGAGCATTTAGTTATTGTTACATTTTAAGCAAAACTAATGTGATCTTATGTTGCTAAGCATGTATTTACTATGATTACATTCAGAAAAAGGTTATGAAACATTGAATTGATAATTGAAAAGCATCCTGCAACAGTTATAATAAACAATAGAAAATACATTTTTGTTATTCATTATTTAGTATACTTTTTTTAATATTTGCATATATTTTCGATCGCAGTAGGCTAATGACAATAAAAAGAGGCTTGAAATTGAAATTGTTCATTTTAAAGGGATTGGCAATTATTGTGATCATTCCAATAGCAAATGAATACATTTGGAAGTATTTGACCACATTAATAAATTTTTGTAGCGGAATATGCTTTAATCGATTTTCAGCAAAAGAATATTTGCAGAAGGTCAACTAAATTCGACCTAGATGTTTCGTTCCATAAACACACCAGATATTCTGCAAATACAATTAAGGATTTAGCAGAAGTTGGTTGTCGAAATGTTAGTAACCGCTAACAGTCCTAAATTTCCCAATTTTGCCAGTCGCAAGAAGAGAGAAACTTCCTACATGTGGCTATCTTTGACTACCCTCGCACCGAGCAATTATGAAGCAGCCATTTCAGGTGGGCTATTCGGGATTGAAACTGTTCAGAAATCACCTCCGGTGAAAACTTTCGTTGCAGAACTTTGGTTGGGTACACGCAGATTAATAGGCAGCCCCCAAAATCAATTTACCGGCAACTTGTAAGACCAAATCGGGTTAAATAAATTCTTGACCTTGACTAAATTGACCTATCAGAACCAATCGACCCTTGCTTTGCCTTAGGACATACGCGAATAAATCGCGGCTGCTGATGAAGTATTCGTAGCAGCTATTCTTGTTCTTGGAGCATTTCTTGGGACGCAGCTCAAAAAGTACTGCAGCTTGCGTGATTTTAGAAATATTACTTAACACTGTTTTAAAAATGTTGTTGTGTACGGAACATTCTCACCACACAATTAAACAATTGTTTAAAAACCAATGAGGGGCACTGAATTAACATTGTTTGGGACCAGTTAATTATAAGGTGAGAATATTAGGAGATTCTTGATTCATTAAATTAATTTTGTGTCACGGCGATATCTATAACGTTGTTGGGTGCACATAAAGCTACATTTGGATCACTGTATTATTTGGATTTATTCAAAAAGAATCTCCACAGGCGCAACCTGTTACTGCAGGCGTTACATTTATAAAGGGATTTCAAACACTCTTGTTGAGATACCTCAACAAATCATACGTGGATTGATCGGGAAAAAGCTCGTATGCAGAACATGCCATTGTAGCAGTGACACTTTACCCATACGTCATGATATTCCGCTTCTTCTGTATTGAAATATCGCTTACTGGCTGTTTTCCTTGTCATTTTCTATCAAAGCGGGCATTTGCGGAGACAGTTATTCTCGCGCCCACCGAGCCATTATTAAGGAGTAGCCTTCAGGATAATGTGCGTTATAAACAAAATGCGCCAATCCCAGAGCAGGCCTGCGTTTTCTAGAGAATTGTGATGATGCATGAAGACAACTGGGTGAAGACTTTTAATAAAAGTGATATATTGCCTCGCGGATTTAAAGAAATTTTATTTCGTTTTTATTAAGCAACAGCTAACAAACAGCAAGGGGAGTTAAATAAGGTAAAATAAGTGCGCACAAAATAAAAACACTTAAACCGTGACATTTCACTTCCTTCTAAACTAATAATTAATTCTAAATTTTAAGATAAAATATAATAGTTTACGTATTGTTTTTAAAGTAGCCATTGAATGGAAGCAGGACGACATTGTTCAGCCCACACAATTTACTATAAGAATTCATATCAAGTGGTAATGCCATATATACCATCTGGATTTTAAAAATATGATTAATCTAGGTTCAAAGCGCCACCAAAATTATTATTTTAGCTTTAGACAAGTAATAACCAAATACGGAAACATAATAAAATAACACAAAAAGGCTATTTTAAACGAACTAGAAATATCGCATAAGTAACAGTAGTTTATTAAAATCATTAACAACCAGAGCACTAGAACTTACAAGTTTCAGCCAATCACATGCTAATTACACCATAATTTTGCACCAGTGCAAACTGTGGATAATTCTGCATTTTACACTAGTACAAATTTCCAAGGTATTATATAATTTAAAAATTATTTTGGTCAAATTAATTTTTCAAATTTAAGAATACATATTAACGTTAGAATGACCTTTGGAGAAGTAGTCTGAAGAATATCCGTTGTGCAAGCGGTTTGTGCTTTGGTGCATTTGAAAAAATTTTCGGCAATTTAACATGCTGTTGAGATATTACTATCGAGAATAGGATAACATTTTTTTAACAGTCATCTTAAGCAATAGAAAAATTATTGTAAAATGCATAAGGAGAATTTTGTGTGTAGTAAAATTCATATTTTCAAATCTTTACATATGGCTGTGATTTCTTTCCCAGATGGTGACCTTGCTCATAAGTGTTTAATAGCAGGGTTCTTATCAAATAAAAAGCTCAATCACTTGGCTGTAGCACAATCTTAATAGCATGAACAAATATTAACAATGTTAACCTGACTCCTTCTCTCGGGTAGCTGTCGGAAAATTTCCTTTTAAACTAACACAAATTAATTGAACGCACAAATTGGGGCAAAAATAATAGTTATTTATTATACGTGGGAAAAAAGTAATAGATTTTCGCTCGAGGTGTGGTTTAGCAAACACACTAAGAGCTAAAACCTTAATTTTTTCCCACATACACTGCTACAATATATTGAAAAACGTAACAAAATCGGAAAATTGAGAAATGTGGAATACTAATTTTTAAAATTGTAGGTAGGAGGTAACATAACACAATATAGAACTAACTGGAATGTAAATAGACAAATAAGAATGAATATTAAATTATAATGACACAAATGGATTACTATGATTGCATTTCAATCAATTAAGGCTTAATGAAATCAAATCGCCTTCTTTGAGTTATAATCAACTTACTCATTAAACGCTTTTACAAAATATTCCTGTCAGCATGGTGGCTTGCAAATAAACAAACATATAAATAATTTAAATAAAAAATGTTTACGCTTGAATTATAAAACTGCACCGCTTGGGGGATGCTGAAATAATTTGTTAATTGTAAAATTGTTTTTGTATTCCCTCAATTGCTTGTAACACTAATGTTCGACGATTTCTGCTAGTTAGTATTACAATAGGCAAAGAATTTAGTGGAAAATGCAGGCTGCTTCTGTGCATCAATGAATAATTTACTGAAGATTCTCATAGAAACCAAATATTTATAAGTAAAGCTTACCTTGTTTTATCAACATTTCAATTGTCAAGTTATACCTCAACTTTTTCACATTTTAGGTTAGAACTGTTATTTTAAACGAAACAACTCGTGGAGTCCCATTGGCGGTTTTAAAAGCTAGCTACAGATATAATTCGAGTAAGTGAACTTATGCAAATGCGTGAATTGCTATAATAATGCTTTAAATGCATGTTTGAGATTCCAGCTAATTCTGTTAGACTACAATCGTAGAAGCACAGTTCTGTTCGACTTGCCCTTTCAACAAATTTAGTTCTGACTACCTTGCAACCTTCGTATTGCCTTAAATACAATATAATGCAACTTTAGTGATGCTAATCTATTAACTTGTTAAATCCCATCGTCATACTATTTGCGTAAGTGAAGCATTATTAAGGACGATTCTGATAATATGAGTAATATAATTGTTTGTTTCAAATGCTTTTAACTGTTAAGATGCCAATGTAATACTGTATGTAACACCATTGAAGAGTAAGCCTTATTCGTGATTACTCTCTTAATTGGCTTCCTTTACAATCTTAACTGTCAAGTCCAAGTACCAATACTTCATTACAAATTATTGACGAATCAGAAATAGTGATTCGTAAAGGTGTTATTACAAATTTGTAATAGTATTAAAGTCGGTCGATAGTTCAAAATTATTTTTATCTAAATTGTTATAAAAAATTTAATAAAGCAGTATTCTACGGGGATTATAGCAAGCCCAAAAGCATTTGGTTAATTAATAGCGCTCGGAAATAATTAGGCGGAGATTCCAGCGCTTGGTAAAACTATTTCCAAGTAGAAGGCTTTTAATTAGATCACGGTGGACCGTGGGCTCCAGTTAGGTGACGAGGCCTTATCGAATAAATTAATTCGAAGGTAAATAAGTGCAGCATCAGGCTTTCAAGAGTGAGCGTAGATCAGAATAACAAGTCACTTAGCTACATCCGCCAGTTTATTAACACGTTTATGAAAGATAGAAAATAGATACATTTAGAAAGGAAATAAGTGGAACACTATAGATCACCAAAATAATATAAATAAAATTTTACAAAAGGTAACCTCCACTAAAAGGTAATTAGACAAGTAAGGCGATACCTCTGACTTGCACACACTCTTTGACCTCAGGTATCGAAAGGCCCCCCTCACATAGTGTTAGCAAGGAGTTGCGGACGAAACAGAATATATCCGGTACTACGAAGTGTCAAGATATTTTATCAGCTTGGAAGGTGCACAAGTGCGGATGAAATGTGCCAAAAGCATCTCAATTAGTAGTGGAGATTATATTACTAGAATATTATTTGAAAGTCAGATCCTTCGTATAGTCAAAAGGTAATTTTTTGCTGAAACACCGTAAATATCTTGGTTCAACCACTAAAGTACAGAGTCGGAAAGTCATTAGACTGGACATAAATCTACCTTGAAGTTAAATACTGGAAATTCTGAAAAAGCGGTCGCGGAACTGCGAAGTACGGTAAACGGTCATGTAAAGGTGCAGAGTTGGGCTGCTGAGCTTAAGGGCACGAGTTCGAAACTGGGTACCAATTGTTTTTTTTTATAGATTTTGATACAAATTCTATTGTCCACATGTTGTGCTTCAACACTGGAAAAGACACTATCGAGAGCTGACCAATCGATATGAGCTGCAGTTCAAGAATGACAGAGTGATATCAATATACGATTTTTAGTTTTCAAGTAATACTACTAGGTGACGTATTTCTATTAATTTCTCTACTACTTTTACTTATTTCCTCTAAAAGATTTGAAAAGGACAAACATGTGCAACAATCAGCACGTCCTATATAAAGCATCCACAAGCCAAAATGAGAGTCTCATCGTCGTGGCCGCACGGGACTAGCGATTTGGTCTGCTCGGAGGTGCTTCCAGGCGCTGAAATGGAGCAAAGTTCGAATCACATTGGCATAATATTTTTCTATTTACAAGTTGATGTAATTTGCATTACCAAGTGTATCGGTATTATTAGAAATGTTAAAATATTTATACCCCTACGTGGTGCGCTCTTGCGTGGGAAGTTTTGTGTAAACTCTTTTACATAATTTTCTATGTGGTTAGTGTTGTTACTGATCTGTAGATGGTTGTGGAAATTATATTCGTCTAAGATTATCAAAAGGTGCGGGAAACTAATTGATTATGTCTTGATTTCTAAATATTAATACCTTCTAGAATGCTATTGATTGATATTGATTGAGAAGAAAACGAATATGAAATGTTTAACGTACCGACTTAAATTCACCGTTTCGAATTAAAGGGGTCACATGTTTCAGCAACGTTACGATAAACATTTAAATTTTACGAATGTTGTCTAGAAAGCAGTGCGGTGTGGTCGAATTCAATATTCACCTCTTAAAATGTATTGGTTTGCTTTCCTTTTATTTGAACTTAAAATCAGTGAAATTGGAGCAATATCTATTTAAATTCATAAAATAGTTTTTTTGCTGTTTTACTCGTGCTGTTAAACAATGACAGTATAGCCAGAACCTCGGTAAGCGAGTGGCGATCGACGTTTCAGCCAAGGTCACAGTTAAAACACGGAGTGCTCCAGCCGGAGTCGGCGAAAGTTGGACTCCCGTCACGGGTGGTTTGAATTTTTACTTAATTAAGGTTTAGGTTTAAGTGACGCCCCGAGTCCTCTGAAGTAGTGCGTAAGCGATTCCGCGGAACAACGGTAGTCGTTAGGAGGAAAATAGAAAGAAGTATAGGTTCGAAATAATGCTATGTAGACACTTTAAGTTTTTTCGAAAATATGTAACTTATCCATTTCAAATATTTGTGATTTATATTTATTTGTTGAGATTAGCGCCACTAATCGATTAGGGTTCAAACTGCAATCATGCAATTTTACAAAGATTGTGAGTAATGTTATAATTACTACAGCTTTTGATATGCGACCAGCACAAAGACTATCAGAGTAAAGTTGTATGTTGTATGGAACTACTAGGATATCCTCAATTTTAAGGAACCGCTTGGAATTTCGAAGCGCACGGTAATGATCTCGCCCCGTAAGTGGGGATGTTGAACGCCAGAAGCGGCAACCAGCAAGTACAACCATTGTTCAGCAGCCTAGCGCTTTGATGCCGATGGCTCTACACCTCGTTTCCGGGCTGGGGCTATCTGCCACCTTGGATGAAGCTGGATTTATATCGTTGTAATCGGTATATTACCAGCAAGAGAGGAGCTACGATCGGCAATGGAGAAAGATGTACAAACGCGGTGCTCTTTCCTGGCGTGTTATAGGCGTGCGATTGCAAGTTCTTCAGTGGAGTGATAATAAAAACTTTGATTTGCAAGAATAACAACTCCTGACGACATAGCATAAGATATATAAGATTTGCTAAAATATATGTAGGACGCCAACGAATGACTGTCAGATGTTGGAGTTTTTGCACAAACAAAGCAATGGATTCTCGGATTTTTGCCTGCCCAGGCCAGAATTCCCTCATCTTCGAAAATTACTCGTGCCTCAGATCTGGAGGAAGCCCCTCCTATCTCATCAAGTGTGCTTATGGAGTTTTAAACTATTTCAATCTGCATGCTGGCTGTGCCTCTATGTTGGCATTGTTGACACCTTAAGACAAATATTTTAGTTATTTTCTGGATAGCTTCTACAGAGCTTGTAGTTTCAGCACTTTTGTACCTTCCTATCAAGTAACTGGAGCTTACCTATACAAATAACTATACTTTATTCACCGAATCGGGTCATTAAGTCTACAGCGCAGTAGCAAATATCAACAGGAAGTTGATTTAAATTATAGAATCTATGTACAGTTTTATGGAGGTCAAACTTGATACCTGCTTCAGCAAAGCTCAAAACTGTAAAATTGTGCGATGTGTAGCTCAAAGAACTATGTTGAACCTGATCTGAGTATAAATTCGTCCCCTGAAAACCAAAATGCAAGCAAAGTTAAATAAATACGGTACAATGTATAGTAGAGACATAACACAATAATTATGATATTCTTAAGAACAGCAAAAAGATCATGTTTGTCTGATCCAAATTTTTTGTTAAGTTATATTAGTGATCTAGCAACAGCTGATATATGTGTATAACCTGGGTTGCAGACTGTACTGACCCGATTCGGTGAATGAAGTGTAAAATCAAATGAGATATTATTATTATTATTATATATGTATATTATTCGAGTGTTTGCTTTACAGATATCAGCTCAAGCTGCCTTCCCCCTTAGGGAGGGCTAGGAGTATTGTCAATAGATAGGTTGGATAATGACTAGCCTAATAAGTTTGATAATGGTGTCCGTATCATGACAATTATAATGACACTTTCGACGTCCCCCCTTGAGGGATAGATTTGGATAGAAACACTAACGCTTCTAGAATAAAAACGCGCACACTGCAATCAGCTGGAGGGATTTTGGTTTGATCACTCCTCGAAAAACCATTTTAGATTGTAGCATAACATCAAGTCATTACTATTTACATGAGAAAGTTGACCATGTGAATATTGTGAATATATAATTGTCACATTAGCCTATAGTTTGTTGTCAATTACAGTACATAGGTCTTTCTCAATCGTTCCAGATCTCTGGTTATTGTGTCATTCTCATCCAGTCACTGCCAGAAAATTAAAGTAGCGGGTCACGGCATCTTGTAATGATCGCCCTTGCAATATTATTTTGGACTTGGTCTTAATTGTATGATTATCATTTCTTCTTCGGTCTCTCAAAGTTATGGGTGCTAAGATGTGGGAGGTATTAAAAATAACAGATAAGTTTTTGAATATTATCTTGAAAATTAAGATACTATAATTTAGAAAGGAATAAATTAAATAGTATCCAATAAGTTTGAATTTGGTAATTTGCTGAAGAAAGTACAATTTAAATCAGAAGTTATCCCTGAAAACTAAGAAGTAAAATAACACTCAATTAGAAGAAAATGTTCAATATGTAAAGGTACACATTATCGATTATTAGATGAAAGAAATTAGAAGAGTTGCTTGTTGTGTTTTGTAAGGTGGAACATTCGATGAACTGTCAAAATATAATTTAAAATAATAATAATTCAAAGAGAGCTACATATTAGATTTAGAGTTTGAACATAAAATAATATTCAATTGAGAATAAGTAAATTGCATGTCCCAACCTGAGAGGGAAACTGTCATATTAAAATAATTTATCAACTGAGTTAGTGTATTGGTATCTAATTAAATAATACTCAATTATGATAACCAGTTAAAATTACTTGTAAAAAGTACATAACCACACATCTCTTCTGTTAAGTCAAAATGACAAATAAAGAAATACATGTTATGCAAGAGTAGATAAAAGAAATTTTTATTAACTTAAGGCGAAACACAGCAGCACCCATTCGAATTAGCTTAGTAAACTGTGAAATCTGTAATTTTTACATTACAGTACTTAATGATTACAGAGTTTAATTCCAATAACAACAGTGCGAAGCTATCGTTGAGAAACATGCACGTTCACTTTTATGGTAGCGGGTTAACAGACAAATGTGATACATGTAGCTACCATTTGGGGTCGATACGTTTGCATATTTTATATACCCCGTGAACAAGTCCATACTTCTGAAACTTCATTCGAAAACAGCACGGATTACACCATCAAAAAAGAATAACAGTTTGCAAGATTTATGAAGTTATTGATTTTAGCACATGGAGTTGTCAGAAGACAAAGCGACAAAAGTTTAAGGCACAGCAATAAACTGCGCCGTCTGAATTACCCTACATTCGCATTCTATGCGTCTTTTATTTGTACCGTCTTAGTTGTAGTTGGCACGCCTGCTGGAGCAGCGAAAGAATCCTCGGGGATGCCACAGCAATTAGCTGGAAACACTTAGTTTCCAGCTAATTCTCTGGGACACGAAGACAGGTTAGTTTGCAAACCGCGTGATTTATGAAAAGTTGCTAAACCGAGTTTTCCGTCATAAATCGTTATTTCGAGTTGAGGAGCAAGACGTTAATGAGACATTATTTTTGAAACATCCCCGACATTAATCATACAACAGTGGCGGCAACAGTCGGCACGAGATTGGAGCTTTTCCGGAACCGCCGGAAGTTCGGACGTGACATTGTTAGCGCCATCGGCGCATGCGGCGATTCGCGAACCTAACTCCGGCAACTCCACTTGTTTTAATTGAATCCGACGCATATTATATTATAGTGTAATCTTGGAATAAGGAAGACGCCTTCGCGGCTGCTTTGATGATTTACGGATGGACTTGTACATTTCCCGGAGCCGTCGTCCTGTGATGGATAGATGCGGATTCGCCACGCGATGAACATGTCTGTCTCCCTGATATTTATTCCGAAGTTTGCGCCTTCCCTTTTTCTTCATATTCACTTAGATGACTTTTTCCGGCTGATCCCGCCGTTTATACTTTTTGTTTCCGCCGACTTTTTCGACTTTCAATTCGAGCGGGAACTTTCGGTGTTTGTCAAGTCGAGCATTTAAGAAATTAAACCGTTCGGCTGCGGCCCCGGACCGTTTTTTGCCAAATTCCTCTGAATCCCTAAGCAGGCGATCGCTGCGCCCTCTTGTGCTGCATTAATTTTCATTAGCGCCCCGAAAATATCTTAACAACTTCGCCGGCAATAAGTTAGCTTCTTCTGGCACATAGCTGGTACCAGCACACATCCAAATGCCCGATCCAGAGTACAGGTACGTGTTGCCTGATAAACGACCGCAGTTTGGTCGTGTTGCGTTTTCGGATTGGAAAGCTGTCGTATGCAACTACATCCGCTTGATTTACAGACGAGCTGTTAACGTGTAAGCCTCTAATTAGGCACCGATTTAAAGCAGAAGGATTTGAAAAGTCAAAGGAAAATTCTAAAGCCCATTCGGTGTCATTCTACTGGTTAAAACTGCTAAAAAGATGAAAAAATTCTTATGTTACTTCTTCATACGCGCATGTCAAAGCTAATGATCTACAGTAAACATATGTAAAGTTAAAACAAAAATTAAATGTTTTCTTCAATTAGTTGCGCATAATTCATAGATATAATTATTTTAGAGATGTTACAGCTCTCATTATCTAAATATCACCAATTCAGCCTTTGTCTGTCCATTGCAGCAGAACAACAGGACATAACAGTTCTTTAAGCCTTCGCGTGTAATATTGAACTAGATTTTCCAATAGTAATTTACGATACAAGTGCGTAAAGCTACTCTTTAGTCACTAGTGGGGTAGAGTTAAAGCGCGAGTGAGAGAGCGTTTTAAGCCCCGCGAGTGACTAAAGATGCTTTACGCATGTGTATCGTAAAATATTTTATCTACGATAGAATCTAGAAAACGCGGTAAATATAAAAAAAAATAAATGTAAATTAGGATTACCAGCAACCGGTCGTAACCTTGCGTGTTTTAAAAATTTTAAACACGTTGCTACTGACAACGTGCCCAATGAAATCCTTAAACACGTTACTACTGACGACGTAAACTAATGAAAACATGTTATTAAACAGTCGTTTTACAAACTTAAAACTGTCAACTAAAAGGCAATTTTACACACTGCCGTAGATAAAAGTTTGCTTCAGTATTGTGCATGCACTTTGCTACACGAACAACTATTATAAAGTAACTATGCTTTACGAAATAAAACACATAAATTGTATAGCGGTGTAGCAACGTTTCGCCAACCAGTTTTCCGATTGCGAATGAAACCGACGAAACGCACAATCACTAGAAGAATACTATAAATCCTATCATGTAAACAACTGATAACAACCCGATTCATTATACAATTGTTTAGTATCGTACTGTATGTTTGAAGGGGTTCATTGGAATTATTTAGCCACAATATTCTTTGATGATCAGCTTGCTGCGGATGCATTTGTATTTGGCGATACATTTTTGCTATGTCGCCGGTTAACGCATATTGAAGGTCCTTAATCGCGTCAAAATTAAAAATAAATCTTGTTGAATCACTGGTCCACACATTAAATTGTCGTTTAAACTCGACCCGCTGCTAGTCTTTCGCCGACATGTCAAAGACCACCTTAGCCTGGTAGTTGAACTATCTTCATTAAACACCACGTGATGCGGAAGATAGCACGTTTAACTGATGTTCCGGAACCAATTCCATGTGATTTAAATGCTTGTATTCCGTCATAAAAATCCATGTATTGCTGCGTTATTTCTGGCTTACAGTTTAACTTACGCTCTAAATTATAAAATCGCTTTAACGCATTTTGGTAAGACGCGCCCCAAGTCTTACTACAAACCGACCATTTACATCCCGATGAAAAGTGCCCCTAAAGTGGTTTTCCACATTTATTTCTTCAGCAGACAAGTGTCTTTGACATGAGTATTGTTCAAGTTCCCATAATTTAGTTAAGCTATTTTTTAATCTGCTTGAGGTACTCAGGTTGCACGAAGTTCTTGTGGTACTTAAAGTAAAATCTATTGAGCCCCCAATTAACCATCCAAAATGCAATTTCTGTAAGAAAATTTGATGGTTGTTCGTTCGTATTTGGCCCACACAAAGAACTTCCCAAAATAGCTCGACCACTAGCAATAAATCTATGGGGCCTGCTTGGTTAAAATATGGATCCGCAATATTGAGATTTAGGAAGACTTGAACCATGGCCCTGCTGAATGATCGCGACGAAATCTTGTGCAATTTGTGGTACTATTAGGCATTGCACTTCTGCAGTGAAATTATTATGACTGGACCTGACCGAGACTTCTACCATTTTTTTGACGTAACTGAGGCCTTGATTATACCCGCAATTGTAATATTTGTGTTGACTTGATTCAGAGGGAATTTTTTTGCTAATTTCTCGGTTATGAGATTACTTTGCGAACCTACATCTAAAAGTGCCCTCGCTTCGTGCAAGTTTCCCTTGCTATCACTGACCTTGACTACAGCGGTTGATAGCAATACAGTCGTATTAATGTCTTTGTCTGAACATATCATTGAGGTTGATGGCAATATTTCCGATTCATTCAATTGAGAGGCACTGCTAGCCTCTGCTAACGTTGTAACATTTTGAACTACATGTAACAAACTATTATGCCTTTGTTTGCATTCGCGGCACTTTAAGGCCGATCGGCAATCATTTGTTTTATGATTATTTATGAGACAGTTTGAGCATAAATCAAATTTCTCGATTTGCTTAAGGCGATCGGGAACACTTAATTTTAAAAATTCTGGGCACTGATATATATTGTGCAAATTGCGTTTACATTGAAAGCACGACGATTTGTTGATATTCAAGTATGAAGCATGACGAGGTGTTTTTTCCCTTAAGCTTACTTTGTTTGATTGATTCGCCTGATGTGGCCTTGCTAAAGAGCTTAACGACTCGAGTACTTCGCATCGTTTGTCTAAAAATGTTATAAATTCCTTTAAAGTTGGAATCTCAAAATTTGCTATTTTTGTCAATCTAGCCTTAATATGACCCCGTTTGTGAATCAAGGTTCCTAATTCCGCCGCCATTTTAATTAAATTATAGAAGTGATTGAACGGTAACAAAGATATACACTCTCCGATGATAGGACGGGTGAAATAAAGTTATGGAGAGGATCACTGACCTGTTCGACCTTATGCCCTCCGTTCTTCTACTGATGTGTAGTTGATGTAATTGGCCTTGATGATGCTGATATGCAGAGAATTTGATCGGAGTCGTCGTCTTGAAGCTGCTGATGTGCAATAGGAAAACGTCCGTCTTTGATGCTGCTGTTGTGCGGCTGATGGAGCTCGATTTTCAGGAATTTCGACGAACGAACACACTTTTTAAATTAATTTACCGGTGATCCGGCTCGACGGACAAAATGTTAATGTCTGTTATTCGATAACGTAAATAAAAAAGCATCAGTTTATTACAGAAACTTTATTATCCCTTTACAGCCGATGTGCCGTTGATTTTGGGCTATGTTTCTCAGCTGATGTGCTGCGAACTGGTACGAGACCGTCTTTAACTATGTACAGTTACTTAACGACTAAATTGGCTACTTCTAACTTAAAACTACCTACCCTTACTAGGGTGAATGACTGGAAGCTCCAACACGTACTGTAGGCCATCAGCACGCTACGATAAGGTTTCTACATATACATGAGAACTATTTCTTTAATTCGGCGCTCCCGCGTATTAGAAATGGCTTGACCACTAGAGAAATCGTAAATAGGGCTTGAAATATTCCAAATTCGTAAATAGACTCCAAAAGCGAATGTAGAATAACCTACCGGAGAGTGGAAGACAGCCAAAAGTGTATGGAACACATTCATGTTGATCGCAAGTTTAAAAGATGTTGGACGATTTTAAATTCACATGGAGTGGATACACAACAAAACACCAAAAAAAAAAATCTATCACCCATCTGCCAAGAGGGCTACAGGAAATCGCTCCCTTTGAACAGTTAATCCCTAAAAAGTCCTTGACGGAGTACACAGAGAATGGGATTAAAAATCAAAACATGTAAACCTTAACTTAAACATTAAAATTTTATCATTTTATCAGTGGTTTTCTTTATTGTATATATATATATATATAAATGTTATTTCTTGACTGGGATAGGGTTTGGAAAAACTCTAATCTCAGTGCTACGCACAGGTACCAAGCTTTAATGGCTAGATTGACCTGTGCGTAGCACTGAGATTGGAGTTTTTCCAAACCCTATCCCAGTCAAGAAATAACATTTTACTGTGTATGTAACCACACAAGCTGTGAGAGGGACTATCTTTATATATATATATATATATATATATATATATATATATATATATATATTGTTATCATATAAAATGGTAAAAAAGAAAATATTCTAAAAAGGTTGAATCGCTTTAAAACTAGCCAAGATTAGTATAACAACTCTAAAAATCAATTATTGTTCATATGAGATACATTGCAGAATATTACAAAGTACTGAGGTATAACTTAATTTTGTTAATGTGATGGTTATTTACAATTCTGGAAAGTTTTTAAAAATGTTTATGAAATGTTAGATAACTATTTATAACCTAAAAATGACTTTTGTCAATATATTTAACTAATTTTGTTTAATTTAATAATTAATAAAATTTACTTCCAAAAAGAGTACTGAGAGAAGTAAAAGAAATTGTTTATGTTTTATGATATGAGAGAGAAGGCGGGTAAAAAATATTGAAAATTGTGACATATAAAAATAATTTTCCAGAATTAATTGAAAAACATATAAACTCTGGGTATAATATAGTTAAAAAGATGTTAAAAGTGCGTGGTAATACAGTGGAAGAACTATAGATAAATTTGAAAAACGTTATCACAGCAGTAGCAGAATCAGGTGCGGTCCAGGAGGTATTTCAAGACAGAACGGAATTGCAGATACGACGCTACAAGAGACAAAGTAAAGTGAGTCAAATTGAAATTCAATTCTCAGAATAATGAGCGATGAACAATATAAATAAAACGAATTCAAAAAGGCCTATATAGAGATTTTAAAATGCATTTAATTTATATTAGAGTTATTAATTGATTAATTTGTAAACCTGAAGTTTAATAATTATAATTAATTTTGGAAGTGCCAATAACAAAAATTTGTTTAAATTGTTAAAACACCAGTAACTTCATTGAACATGAAAAATTACTTGTAAATTGACTAAATAATTGAATCAACAAACTGCCATTCAAAGGTTATGATTGAACTTTTAATATAACATAAATACTATATTTCCAAAAATAATTCAAAATAGTAAAGATACTTGGAAATAGACTGCAGTGTCTGAGTAAACATTAAGCAACAGCTTTTAAAAAATGGAAACTACAATTAAAGGTACAAACAGCTTTGTTCGTAGCAATATAATATATGGTGTAAAATCGTAGACTCTACTTAAAGAAAGAAATGTAAAATGGAGGTGATTGAACTGTGGATTTGAGAACGTTTACTTAGGGTATCTCAAACAGAGAAACGTAAATAAAAGAATTCCTGAGAACAATGAAGAAACGTAAGGAATCCTAATTTGGCCACATTAGAATAAATGTACAATACCGAGTTTTACAATCAGTAATGCAATCGGTGATAGAGGTAAGAGAAGAACGAGGAAGAGAGCAAAAGTGTTGGCTAAAAAACATAAAGGGTTTGGAATAACAGACTCAGATGCTTTATTTAAAGTAGCTAAAGATAAAGAGAACATCTAAATCAAAAGGCACCAGACAAAAAAATATCTATGCTATGCATAATGTCTACAATCCCACTTCTGTTTCTAATATCAGTGTCTCTCATTCTATCACTTATGTTAGTTTTAGGGCTTAGCAGAGTTCTTTGCACTATCTGTAGTTTTTCAGCACTCTTTTTTTTCTATAATATTCATGCCGTAAGTGGTAACAGAAAGAGCACCATGATTCAAGAATTTCGTTTTTAAACATATATGTCACTTATGTGTAGATTGGCAAATGGTATAATTCACATCGTTGACAGCAGAACATACTATAAAAGAAATGGAATCTGTATTTAGCTCACTTTATATAGCAATAGCAATATTCTCACAAACCTCTTCCGAATTGACGTTTACAATTTTTGTTTTTGAACCATATCATTACGTCCTGTCCCTGGGATTTATAGATCTGTATAAAAATCTTTTTGATTACTGTCAACATCCTTTGTTTAAATACAAGTCACTGCGCTGCAATTTCTATCTTTAATTTGTAACAATTCCTTTTTCCTGGAGATAGTGTCACCTGCAATACTGTCACATCCTAATTTATTTCGATTGCTGTTGTAATTGTTCTTGTGTCAGTATATCTATTCTTACTTTTTTAATTATTGTTCTATACTTATTTCTCTATATTCTTATTTATCATGTTTGACTTTCTATTTGTACTTTATGTGATACATTGAAGTGAAGTGTCCCCACATGTGTGATGAAAGAACTTCTAAAATCAAGAAAAATGCTATACTCGTAGAAAGAAGGAATACTTCGAAACAAATAAGGGGAAATAAAAGAAACCTCCTCCATAGTAGGGCGGGAACTGTTTAGAAGTAGCAGTAGTAGTGGTAAATGTAGTGGTAAATGGATTTTCAAATAAACCTCAAATAAACACTGTATGCAGAGAGTAATTGCCAAAATAGTAAAACTGCTGGGAGAACACTGAGTGCTACAAAACTGCAAGTAAAACAATGGAGAGATTAGGTTACTACGAAAAACTAAACAAAGTGAAAGCAGAATGGAGAGAAGATCTGTGTAACTTCGAAGAGCAATTAGGGGCAACCTAAAATACTATGGAAAACTGGAAAAGCTTAAAAATACGAACCAACTTAATTATTACTGGCAATACAGTTAACCCGCGCGATCAAAATATATTAAAAAACTGGAAAAAATCCTGTAACAAGACGTTCCAACAATGTAATTTTTTGAAAAATTATTACACGACCATTTAAGTAAAATCACAATGTAACGCAGCAATATAAGTGGCTGAAATTGAATAAAAGGCAGATTTTTAGATTCTCTTACCAGAACTATTTATGAAATCAATAAGAAAGATTGTGATCATTCTCAGGAGTGACTTCAATACACATAAAATAATAGTGAACAGAAACGAACATGGAGGCAACCTTATAATAGGCGTCACAATATTAGCCCACAGGAATAGTCATAAGGTAACTTAGTCATCAAGAAACCAACAAGTTGAAAATCCAATAGATCACCTCTGCATACGCTGAAAATGGAAACAAATGCTTTTGGGTGTCCACTATTTGGTAACAGCGAAAAAACACGAGTACCGACAACGAAACCTACAATATCAACATGGCGTAGAACATAAGATGAGGCCCAACGTGCCATTCGATAAATAAAGATATAAATATGGGGTAATTGTAAAGCGGTACTCACAAGGACCTGTAATAGTAGAATAAAGATTAAAGAAGAACACGAGCAGTATGGATCAGCCATGATACATGGAGCAGAATAGAAGAAATAAAAGCAACTTAAAAACGAAGATTTCCAGCAAATGACCAAGAAGAAATAGAAAGAATACAACAGAATATTAGAATAAGCGAAGAAGTAAGAAGTAGTACCACATAGAACAGCCAAAGGTAGATTAAAACCTTAACAGAAGAGTCAGGTCCTAAGTAATGTAAAACAACATCTAAATAAATGGAAATAGCATTTTAAGAAAGTTATGTATACAAGATATAAGAAGAAGTCGCACGTCCAGCGCTACAAGTAACTATAGAGGCCTCGCAAAGGAAAAAGATATTAAAGAGATCCAGAAAATGAAAATCCCAAAAACAACGGTATTTTACTAAAAATGGCATCAGATGCACTTCAGATCTCCTCAAACAATGTATTCAGCAGTTTTATAATCGCGCATTCCAGAACAAAACAACCGGAAACTAGCAAAATGGTTTGAAACTGAAGAGTTATGAAAAAAATATGTTGTGATAATTAGAGAAACAAATGAAAGAAAATGTAGTCGGTTATAGCTTCGGAAAGGCAGATCTGTATTATACAGAAGAGCACTGAAATGAAGTAAACAAAGCGCAAACTACATAGAAAATTCGCATAGGAATCACTACTGTATTAATATATAAATTTATTATAAAACCGACAAGCATTTTAATATCGTCAATTCATACACTATTTGCGCCGATACATTTTTTATTGTCAGCAAAAATATGTAGTAATTGTACATGGTCGTAGCTTACCTGTTGAATTCAGTGTCGATCACGGAAACTACTATACGTTGAACCTACCCTTGCTTAGCCGCTTGATAGAAGGGTATCAACACAGCCAAATCGTGCAGACTACGAAAGCTAAGCCATAAACGCCACGACCAATCACACAAAGTGAAAATTCCAGCTAGCCAAGTCTATAATGAGATCCAAAACTAATCAAACAGCAATACAAACCTTCAATTAATTGAAAAATCTAGAAAAACTAGAAAGCGCCTTCTGGTATATAAGGACTCAATGTTTCAATTTCCGAAAATTTATGGAAAATCATCAAAAACTGCTGTTTGTCTCCATATAAATTCATCTATACGACAGGTATATCCCAAATTCCATTTACTCAATCCAACTATAAGAATTGGGAAGAAATAACAGACACACACGCAATCACCGATTTATAAATCTTCTCAACGGGCCAAACGCGAAGTCTTCTTCGATTTCGGTGATTTTTTTTAGCTTGTCCGCGGTTACCTAAGAATCTAAAATAAAACCTGTTAGTCGGACGAAAGTGACTAAACGACCGTGCCAACGCTGACGGCATCAAAATGCAGAATGTTTAGAAGCAGGTTTAGAGATATGCAAAAACCCAACAGAAAACCACGGAAAGGCTATTCGATACGAGATCTCACGCGCAGAGTCGCTCAAATAAGCCACACAATATTATATCGGGATTGGACTATCAAATTAATTCACATAAGTGGTGTAATGAACACCGTCACCTACAGCCAAATGTCAGCTGTCTAACTTCAATGTGTCCCAATAAACAACCAGTTTTCCTAAATATTGTGCTCTCAGAATTAATTAACCAATATACCTTGTTTAGTGGGCTCTGTCAGCACCAAGAAACATCCCATAGCATGATGAGGGAAAAAGGCAAGGGTTCAACTGAAACGTAACCTGCATTTCTTAACATGTACCTGTAACGAACCTCAACGATAGCTTGTGGCAGTAAAATCACCTATATCCTTTAAAGTTTGATAGCCAATAAGGTGGGTCAAAGTATTAGAGCCAACGTTAGTAAATAAGGCAAAATTAGAGATAACGCCAAAATTACTGTGATATAATTACACCAATTGTTGGAATATCAATCGCCCCTGCAGCTTCTTCTCATTCGACTCCATAAACAGAGAACCCTCAAAAATATAGAGCTTCCATTGAAACGGCATATAAATGTAGCGTGACACAGAAAGGAAAATTCTCCCAAAACTGCTGAAACAAGAGTACGACAAGGTTGTATCTACTATTTCTTATTATGATTGGTAATATCTTAACGAGCACATTAAAAAGAAATTTAAAAATCTGTGAAGGGCTTTACCTACAATTTCCCTCTTGGACATTGTAGTACTAAATAATTTTAAAAATCAAATTAAGTTAGGGGTAAAAATATATTGACGTTTCTAATAAGTTAAATAAATTTTCAAATAAAAAAAAACAATACCGGTGCTGAAATTCGAAGGGCAGCGGCCGGCGGATGCTTATGCAATTCCAATGTTTTCTACTTGCTCTACTGATCATTAAATAACTACATGGTTCGAGGCTGACTTAAATAGAACCTCCTTTCCTTGACACCTCTTACGCTGCAAAACAGAAAGAGCACTTATTCTGTATCTGTTGGATTCTCATCAAAAGTGAAGTCTGAACTATATGCAAATTTTTACTTTGGTGTATCTCAGTTAAACAAAAAATAAAAATATTACCGGTAATGCGACTCGAATTCAGCGCTTGTGAACGAGCCGCCCATTCGATTTCTTTGTTTGGAGGTAGTTTACGCTTTCGCTTCCAGAGCTACCGCGACCTTTCGAATTCATGCGTTCCAGCTATATTTAACGTCCGGCATTAACGCGTTGCTCTTTTTTGTATCGTACAACATTTATTCTGTATCTAGTGGGTTGCATTTTTGGCAAAAATAAAGCCTGCGATATGTACAAATCATTACTAGTATCTAATGCTAAGTTAAATCAAAAATAAACAAAATTTTATTTTTTGTATGTACTCACCCTGTATATATTTGTCTGAAATTTTCTCGGCTTTATGCCAGGTAGATATCTACTGTGTATGCAAAATATTGTCTTCCTCCAACAAATAGTTTTTGAGTTATACCGCTAACAGACAGACAGACGGATTTGAGAAAACCTGTTTTTCGTTATCTAGGGACCAATGAAACATGAAAACTTGAAGAAATCTCGGAAAATGATTTTTTCGCGATTACAATACTTCCTTCGTATTTTAGACGAGGGAAAATTATTGCTTGCGGCTTGAAATAAGTCTTATTAAGTTAGTTCGTTGCAATTAATAAAAAATCTGTAAAAGGCTTTACCCAGAACGTCTTTCGTCGACATTGTGACAAGCAATAATTTTAAAAATCAAATTAAATTAAGAGTAAAAATATCTTCACGTTTCTAATAAATTAAGTAAATTTTCAAATTTAAAAAACGTTACCGATGGTCGAATTCGAACGGCAGGCGGACCGCGTGTGCAGCCCATAACGTTTTGTGGAATTAGTAAGGGACTGGACAATTTCTACCTGTGCCACGAAGTACCGACCTCTCGCATTCCTGCGTTGCAGCTATATTTAGTAACGCGCTAATTTGTGCCTTCTTTTTGTATCGTAAAACAGTTATTCTCTATCGATTGGCTCCCATTTTTGGTAAGAAGAAAACCTGCACTATGTACAAATTATAACTTGTATCTATTACTAAGTTAAATGAAAAATAAACACAATTTTAAAGTTTAAGGTGTTCACGCTGTATATATTTGTTTGAAATTTGCCCGGTTTCATTCCAGGTATATATATAATGTGTATGCAAAGTATGCTCTTCCTCCGACACATATTTTTTGAGTTATACCGACAACGGACAGACAGGCACACAGACAGACAGACAGACATACAGACAGACAGACAAACAGACATACAGACAGACGGAATTGAGAAAACCTGTTTTTCGTCATCTAGGGACCCTGAAACGTGAAAATCTGAAAAATCCCGGAAGGTGATTTTTCCTGCTTACAATACTTCCTTCGTCTTTCAGACGAGGGAAGTAAAAATAGTAAAACGGTTTTCAGTTGTAGTTCCTTTAGCTTTAACGTATTAAATTTTATATCCGGATGTACCTACTGCAATTATCTAGAAAGTTATTACAATATGTCTTTGAAGTGCTTCAATTTAGACTTTATTTGTACAAAATTAAATACAATTTAGGCAACCCACACTACAATTTATTCGTTTTGGTGTTGCTATTAAGGGTGTTCTTCCGTTTAAAGCATGGTTAGATTTGGAATGGGCGTAGCACCTTTTCTTGTGCTTATTTAGTAGAAAAATACGTTTTGCTATCTGAATGCATTTTTATATGCAAGGAAAGAGGATAGGGGCACGAACTCATCACCCAAACCTTTCCTTTCCTAATTTATGGCCTTTTAAGCTCCAAAGGTTGGTTCGAATATCATACTGACAGGCGTTCGTCAAGTCCACGTGGCTACTTGAAAGTAAGAGCCATAAACAACTTGACCATAAATTTAGGAAGCATATCCGCGCAGTTGTGCACCAACCATTTCTACTAATCTCGATAATATTTTTAAGAAAGGCTACAGAAAAGCATACCGGAAATACGCCGTATAAATTTTTAGTAAAAGAATTATCTGACAATATTGTAATGTTTTTGACAATTTTTCGCCCTTACTATTTGAAATAAAATTTTCAACTACAAATAATGATTTTAAAAATATGAATCGAAACGCGGCTGGGAATTAAAATTTTTTAATATTTCAAAAAAAATGGTTTTTGGTTTTTCAGGCACTTTTTTAAAATAGTACTCTCCAGTCGTACTTCGGAATGATGAAAGTAATTAACCCTCAAAATTTCACTAAACTACACCCATTAGCGACAGAGAAAAATGGTAAAATCCTAAACACGACTGCTAAACCAGCCTTAAGAAAGTCTTAGGCTGAGTAACGTACAGCTGATTCCAGTCTAGTTCTTGGAAACTTAAACCAGTATAGGTTTGCGTCCTTAAAATAAATATTGTATTTTCATTTTGCAGAGTGTAATGCAGCATACTCTGTGAATGATGAATTTAATTTAATAATAATATCCAGATATCCAATGGGTATCTTGTGATAACAGTTGTATGTTTTTAACTGGTGGGGTTGTAATAGGCAACCAGAGTGTTGTTTACATGAAGTAGAAAAATATCTTGAATATATACTCGACGAAAAAGTAATCACGTTAAAGGGTTAGATTCCCAATAATTGTGAAGAGTAATAATTGGATATTTGATACTTAATAGCAATAGAGTACTCTTTACGATCAGATTTGACTGAGGGTCACAACTATTATTCAAAATAAAGTTCAAGATTGTTTGAAGCCATTTGAAGTGGTATTTTTACTTTGAAACCAGTAAAAAAGTG
The DNA here is from genome assembly GCA_940337035.1 of Agriotes lineatus. Lineage (NCBI taxonomy): Eukaryota > Metazoa > Arthropoda > Insecta > Coleoptera > Elateridae > Agriotes > Agriotes lineatus. Next base: position 160,587,322 of record OW679197.1, read on the forward strand.
CAAGTGAGTGTTTGTGGTATGCTGTAGAACTATCTACCCACATCTTTAGGGGTCAAAGAGCTGCAACGAGTTTAATTTGGTCGTGAACAACTCAAAGGAGGTATTTGCAGACTAGCATCTAGTTAGGAGCTGATATAATACACACTCAGGTACAGGAGATACTTTAAGAAGGTTAGTGCCCATTTCTTCTGTAACATTAAGAAATACATAGCAAGTTTGGTAGGACAAATTATTGAAAATAATTGTAATTTTATATTGAGAACTTAAATTTAGAATACTTAGTTTTCTAAATTTGAATAGTGATTCGAGTACTCGACGTATTTCGGTCATTATAATTTGAAATTTATATATTTTGGAGTAGAATATTTATAAACGTAATTTTAAATCAAGTCTGGATAATTTAAACATTTGATTACATATTTTAACAACATCTATCTGTTTCTAATGTTAGGCTAAGCTTTCAAGTGGTACTAACTAACTGAGGAATAAGTTCAATTTTGTGTATTAAAGAGTGTATTTGACCAACGAAGTCAATTTATGAATATTTTATAGTAATTCAGTCTTCAACTATAATAAGAAGTTATTAGTTGAACATTAACTCATTCAGCTGAGAACCAGCAGTCTCAATGCTCTTTAGCCGAGGTATTAAAAAACTAGAATCACATGATATAATTCAAAATGTCATATTTTAGTTGTGAGATACGTCAATTTTGACTTATTTCAGTAAGGAAATGTAAGTAGTTAAGGAACTATACCTTCTACATTATTTTTGGATAATGTAATTCTTAATTAGATTTGTTTTTATTTGGGGATTTTAGAATGTAGGTTTGATAACATTAAAACTCCGTTTTTCTGCATTACTAACAGTGTTGTGGGTATCTTTCTCCTGGGGCACCTTTCTGATCGCAAACTTCCCGCATTTCGCCTGACTGCCGATGTTGTCCGTTTTAACCGCCGGCCTCAGTGTTTCTAAACAACGGATCTCTAACTGGACATCAACACTCAGGTATTGTCAAATTAGTTTTAAGGTAGTGTTACGTTAGAATTTAGAGTGTAGTATTCTCTTTCACAGTGCGCGGAGTGACGCCATTCCCGTAATCAAACGGTGTAGTTTTGTATTGGGTGTTGGTGTCTTAAGTTTTTTCACGTTGTAACTCGCCTTCAACACTGATTTTATTTAATTGTTTGTCACGTTTAACCGTGCATAATTTAAGAAAATTACTACTTGAGGTGTGCACTCATTTTGTTTATTTTAACCAATAAACGGATATTCAAAGTTATATGTGTTTCTTCACGACTTGAGCATGCGTCCTGTGAATGTATTTGTTTTTCTCTGGTTGTAAAGATCAATGTAAGGTGGAGCGACGGGAGCTGTTTAGCCGCTGGAGTTAAGTGTCTAAACCAGCTGGAGACGCCGCCCAGGAGCGCTGACACAATTGCAAGATTTGTACTTCGAGATTATACAGGGTCTTGCATAAATATTGTCCCCACCCCAATTCAAGCCCGTGGCGCCCTAATATCACTTTCTTTTTTCTTGTCTCGAGTGTGACCATATTTATTGCAATGGCAATTCGCCCTAATTAACAACCTGGTCAGATAGAACCACGCCCATCTCCCTGAGTGTAGTCGGATAACTATTTTGTTACAGAACCGTTGCGGCGTGCTTGTAAATCTCTTCTATCCAGCATTTTTGTCTCGTAGTGTACCGAGTACCATTGTCGTAAAAGTCGATTTTTGTTGTAACAAATTGGCTTTTTTCGTAGTACCGGTTTCGACTGTAACAAGGAATTTGTCTATCGAATTTAGGACATAAAATCTATTACATAATTCTTACTCGTAGAACCAACAGGTTGCCAGAAAATACGCTTGCGGAAGCACAGAGGGGATTTGGGACAGGTAGGTCCTGCTCCGACTGTACGTTTACTATCACTCAAATAATAGAGACACGCAGAGAGTACAAGTTGCTCACATTTATCGCTTTTGCTGATTATCAAAAGGGTTTTTAACAGAGTCAACAGAAACTATCTGTAGATTATAATGTAAGAGAGCGGATTCCTTCAACATCTAATTAGAGCATCTCAGAGTTTATATGCAGGAACTAAAATAATCACAGCCAATGCGTCACCGCAAATCGATAAACAAATTGTAATTAACCAAGGTGTGAAACAAGATGGCCCAATGTTGCCTACTTTATTTAGTATTGACCGTGTCATACACTTATGGCAAGAAAGAATACAAAGACACTTCCATATTAACTGAATAAGTTTGGGCATCAGACTTTTTACGGATAATAATCAGACGTTAATGGCTAAAACAGAAAATGATTTACAACTAGCCTTCTACGAACTAAACTCTATAGCTATATCTTTCAATCTATTAATATCAGAAACGAAATATAAAGTACTACCATTCCACGACAAAGATCGCCTGAAAGAACATTGTATTAAACAACAAAACGGTAGATTAAGTCAATAATTTTAATTACCTTGAGTATAATGTCTCATGTAGCAGCAATAACAGCGACACAACTGCTGCAATAAGCAAATTTCAATATCTATGTGGCACAATAAGAAGAACATTGAAAGGTACAAGAAAGAATATACTCTTGAAATTTTACAAAACAATCGTTGTACCAACTCTTCTATTGAAATGTGAAAATTGGACCATGGCTAAACAACAAGCAAGGAGAATTGGCAAATAAGATTTGTAGCTGGATATAAGCTACAAGGCTAAAGAGAAGTGTAGATATAAGATGAGAGTTACAAATCTCTGATCTCAATCAATTAATATAAACTTATACATATAGATGGTATCAACGTATCCTAAGAATGCAAGATATACCAACACCTAAGAGGATACTGTATATACACGAAGGAGGAAGAAGTATAGGCCGTCTAAAGAAGATACAAGAGTTATACCCCGAAGTTGATGATGATGATGACGATGATGATGGTGAAGGTCATTATCAGGTATCACCGTACCGTCACTCATGTTCAAAATATTGTGTTTATGTTAAGCTGGATGTGATCTATGAGACCGAATTTTTTTTTTAATGGTATATCATTTAAAATTGCAATTCTACTTATTACATAAATGACGACTACATATTTATATTTATTCTCTTACACATTTATATTCCTTTTCTCAGCCGTAGCCTCATTCCTTCTGTTGTAGATGACGAATTCTGCATCATACTATCTTTCTGACTTCTGCTGAATGAAGGGCTTGGTGTAGTGTCTATCGTATTGGCAACCTATCTCTGCGACGTTTCTGATGAACATCATTTTTGCATAACCAGTCGTATTTCCCTGTCTTCTGATGTGCGCTGATATTCTTTTGTTCTTTAAACTGTCATTAATTATATTCAGTATCACTTTACTACAGTGTGGTATAATAGTAATCAGACGACAGTTTTCTCACAATTCTTGAAAACGATTAATTCCGAACGTACGAATATGGCCTGAAACTCGGTGGGTCAGGGCCGCCGAAATATCTCTTTCAGTCATCTGACACACCGTTAACGGCGTACTAGATGATGGTTAGCATCACGCCTTTCGCAACTGTTTTACTTTCACTTCTTCCACAACCGTGGTTTCGGTACCCAATTTCTAAAGCGACAGGGTGGATTGCTCGCCAGTTGCCAGATGTGAGAATTGAACCCCGTATCGTGGCACCGCAACCGAGCTGCCTAACCGCTCAGCCACGCTGGCGCTCTCGCAATTTTTAGTCCACCTTTTTTATGCAGAATAATTATCGGTTTCACCCAGTTATTAGGCCATTCACCATTTACCCATATGGTGTTACAGATTGAATTATTCAATTATAATACCTTTTCTCCCGGGAAAGATATAGCGTCTGTTGAAATACCATCTCTACATATTGATTTATTAGCTTAAATGTCGCTGAAGCTACTGATTTCAAAATATCAGGTTCCAGTTCTTCAAGTTATTACAACATCGTCCGCTATACGATATTATTTTTTTGTGTAGCTGATAAGCATAACAGCATTGCTTCTATAGGTTTGTGATTTAATTTTTAACTGTAATTAATTGTATTAGCATCTTCTACGATCAATCGTCGAAATTCAAATTGGTTTGTTAATATCTTGGATGCTTCGATTCATAGGTGTTTGCATGCGCTTTTGTTTCTTCACACACGGTGTCAATGTACTTTTGTAACTTACATTTTATTAGTTTTTTAGTAACAGTTAGATTAAACATGAACGATTTGTTGGGTCAGTTTGTAAATTAACTTTTTGCAAAAATATTGCTCCACAAGAAAGACTCTTGGAGATTTCCCAAAACAGTATTTGCGTGTTCCTTAATACCAATTATCATTTACAACGCGACGGGAATGTCAAATATGAACCTGAAAGCAGTACGTAGGCCTTAATCTAATATAAGGAGTTGGTTTGTAAACTTTCAATTGCTTGAAATAAACTCGTTTAAGCCTTCTCAGACTTGCAAATACTTTGTATCATAAAACTTGAGAACTTTGCATATAATCAACTTCACGATTGACTAAATAATTCGTGTTGTACTCCTCGTATTTTACCGACTCGGTTATGTATATCCAACAACTTTACGTGCATCAACATCCTTTATAAGAACCGTTAAGAAACAATAGAGACACATTCAGTAGTAATAAGAATAGGTCGTTTTGGTATTGACTTAAACTTTATCACGAATGCAATATAGGTAACTAGTGTATGCCTTCCACACTCTCGAATAAGTTTACATTATTTGCGAACTATCTTGAGGTTAGTTTGTGTGATGTGGAGCAAGTTTATTATTTTATTAAGGATAGTGAAAACATATACCAGAGGAGTAATAGGAATTTCAGGTCATTACTATTATTTTTTTTCAGTTTTAATGAAGCAAGCTTGTTTGTATTAACACTGAAATTCTATTCCACTATTATTTTAACGATTGCAAGAACGTAGTTGTAATTTTTCATATGTGCGATCACTCGTATTCAGAAATACGTTTTTGGTCAGCATCGATAACTTTTTTACGACAATAATTGATCTAGCTAACGTTTTCGTACTATAGCGAAACGCTTGTTTTTATATATACATATATAATAATAAGACTGATGTCTAAGAATAAACGAATTTAATGTTTTTATCTTCATCGGTGTTATTATAGACTATTTACCAATTCAATTTGAGTATCGTTAAGAAATGTCAGATAGGATTAACCTGGGATAGTTATGGTTATGTACTGTCATATTAATCATTTACTCGGTGTACCAATTTCTATTCAATAAACCTCAAAACTAGCTCACTTCACACTTTTTGAACATAAAACTCTTTACTCAAGTTTGGACACGCATTTTTATTTATTCTGATTTCGACGCTTAGATTCGATGTAGATTATGTTTATTTTTTTATCTAAAATGTACGTTGACAGTTCCCTAGTTCTCAACCTATTTCAGGTAAATATTGATCAAGAATTAAATGTTTTACCTTATTTATAATAAATATTTTCGTTGAGATAGGTTGCGTTTCAATCTTCTATACATAGCACTAGTCTAACCTTATTAAAAAGCTCTCTAGTATGAAAAAAATGACTACACGTTTATAATGACGTTAAACATATAATCACATGTAAATTCATATAAATAGGTTATCGCTAGCTCTACTGAGGGAAATTTCGGCAATCATATTGCCCTTTTAGAATTAAATGGTTTCCCTCTCCCATTCATGTAGTTTTCCCGTTTTAGTAATTGATATTACATTCCCAAAATCTATATATTCTGGATGCGACTGCAAATTTTAAATTCACGTTGAGTGTCGGTTATTTTAATAATTGCAATTAACCCTTTCATTGCGTTTTGCCTATACACGTTATATATAAATGATAGTTTTTTATAGAAACATGGTCACCGCAGAACAACCCATAGAACTGGTCATTATTCGTCGTTGTTTTCAAAAATTTAGATATGTAGAACATGAAATTGTTTGGAGTATTTGAAATGCGTGCTGCTACAGTACCTACTGCAATGCTGCCAGCATTAAATTGGAGTTTGCTGTTATACGAACCACTACGCGTCTCTTCTGACAGTGTAATTGCCTATTCGATCCCATGTACGATGCAATCAACAAGATGGTGAAAAGTTTTAGGAATACTGCAATCAATACAACATCAGGTGAATTTCAGAAATTCAAGTAATTGTCTTGTTTATCAAACAAAGTAGCTGCAGGTTTAAGCATTTGGCTACATTATTACATAATATTAAACAACGGTAGCTTCCTTTTAAATTTTAAATTTGGCGCTATGGTTGAGCTGATCTTTATCGATATGGTTATGGTTGACACTTTTGCTGTGTGTCAGGTCTGAAGCTAAAGACAATTTGTTATATTCACAAATTTTTACAATTTCTATGCGTGTCGTACACATTGAGACTGTACTCTTATGAGTTCAGTGTTGCTTGTTGTCATGGTCCGCCCAGAAAGGAAAAAATTGAAGAACCTTAGGGGAAGCAATGAAGGTAAAATTAAACATTAAACACAGGCAAAATATGTTAAAGCACACAAAAGCAATTTTATGTAAATAAGATAATGGAACTGCATTACGATGTAATAAAAATATTTATAAATGAACAAGAAGACGTGTTAGTGAATTACATAATAACCTGTTTAAAAGTGGCATAAGGTTTTACTACTGCAGCAATAAGAAAACTTGTGTATAGATTTGCTCTCGTAAATGTACGGCAACGCCTATAATTGGCCTAACGGCTGTTGGCGAAGTGCTACTAAATAAATAAATAAATAAACAATCGCGAAATTATGTAATCATGGCGTAAAAATGGGTCTGCCGGCTCTGAATGGCCTCGATTGTCTCCTAAGCGTCACAGAAATGTAAGCATTCACCAGCCCAAACAATGCAGTGTTATTAGACTTCCTTCTTTTAGTGAGTTTAATGTCATGCATTATTTTTCTGATTTGGAAAATATTTTCCAACCAAATGAACACTTTTCAGATGCATCGAGTATTATTAACCTCGATGAGACAGCTGCCACTGCTGTTCAAAAACGAAGAAGAATGACCGAAAGGGAATTAAAGAATCAGGTCAATGTACAGAAACGGGTTCTGACAACAACCCCTGGAATCATTTTTGTATTGCAACCTATATTCCACGACAATATTTTAAAATTTATTTTTTTTTTGTTTTCGCTTCATTGACACCTGAGTTAATAGAATACGTAGTACCTACTTTAACAAAAATAATTTAATATTTCAGATGTACAAGTATAAATTGGTGAAAACAAGCCCATTCCTGTAGGTGCCATAAATTTACCTAAAGGTAATATGCAGACTTTTAATTTCTCGGTCTTCGGCACTTTTAAAGCATATTATTATGTAACTATTACAAAGAGGAAGAAATATAAAAAACCAAAAACGAAAGGACGTAGCATCATAATTTTCGATGCTGCTAAGAAGGAAGAAATGAAAGTGCAGAGAAGGATATTCAAGATCTAAGATCCAAGGTAATTGGTAAAGACACTATTTTAAAATGTAAATCGAAAAATGAAGAAGTAAGTTTTTCGAACATCCCCAAACCAGTCTGGATGAAGTTGTTGAGCTCGCAAAAGCCTTTAGAACTGCCTGGTCATCGGATAGGAGCATTTAGCTGTACGTGGTTGTATACACCCTCACCTTGTTTTGAAGCACACACTAAAGTATTGCGTATATCTTTGAAATATGGAAGCATAATTTTCCAGGTTTTCTTTGACTTCATTCAGCATAATCCTGTTTTGGCTTCCGACTCAGATTTTGAGCTGTGCGTATACCACAGTAAACTGCTACTTTGGTTCTATTCATACCTTGCGGTCTGAGATTATACCTCAAAAAAGAGGTGTGATACACGCACACAACTTCCTTTTACAGTGATCTTATAATTAGCCAACAATTTGATTTTTAATTTTTAAGCTTTTGTCAAAAATTTTCAAAAATTACAAATTCTGCAAAAACGGTACAAAATAGAGCGTTAGTTAAAGAGACATATTTTCTCTAAAATTTTTAGCTGAATTGAAAATGTAATAATATACCGGGTGTTCTATTTAAAATAGGAGTTAATAAAAAAAAATTGAAAAAAACAAAAGAAACCCAGTTTAGAAGTATTCAACTGGAAAAGCACCTATCTCGCATCAATACATATTCAAAATGTAATAAAAATGTGAAGTTTGAAAAAAACGTTAGAGCCGTTTTTGAAAAAATCGAAAAAAACTGAAAAATTACAAGAGTAAACACCTACTGTCGCATCTAGATAGTACACACAACTTATATATGAAGTTTCAACGCCATACCTCTTTTCGTTTTTGAGATTTTCTGTTCACAGGCAGACACAGACACACACACAGACAGACAGACCAATGAAAAAAATATGTTTTTTTGGGTTCAGGGGACTCTAAAACGTGAAGATCTGTTGAAAACTCAATTTCGAATTTTTGGAGTGAATCCAACACTTTCTTTATTGTAAAAGGAAGTAAAAAAGTGGAACTACGAGATTCCTTGAGTATGATCGGTCCTCATTTCAAGCGATCCCCTATGCTATCCCTTAACGTCATATGCTCCGTGTCTATACGAAGGTTGTTCAGAAAATTCTGTGGTTGTGGTCTCAATCTTGCTTCTACCCTTATCAAACGATAAAGCGGAAGACGATCGATTAGTCTCTAGAGTAACCGAGGTTGTTGTTTCTATTGCGCCAGTAATAACAAGGCAGGCAACCTTTTGAGTTTTGGCTAGTTTTAGTATAGTGCTTTCATTATAGACATGATTGGGTCACCATACCAATATTCGATATGTCATTCATGATCTGATCACACTGATGTATAGCCAATACATCATTCGTGGTGTTAGACCCACGACTTATCATGTATTTGTCTAACTACTGATAATGTAGATTTCGATTTCCTGATATCTTCCTAATTTGATAGTTTCAATTTAGTTTTGGGTCGACTGTACCCCCAAATACTCTACGTCGCCCGGCAGATGGATATCTGTGCTGTCATGGCGGAGAGGTTTGCCCCGACATTTTTCCATCGCATGGAACTATTGTGGTTTGGCGACTGGCTGTAAAGGCCCCCCCACCCACCCTACCCCTAAATGAACCCCTTTCCACTCGGGCTGCCAGGGTCTCGTCCAGAGGCGACGTGTTTATTACCCTACTTCTTAGAATGCAGTCTATTCATCTGTAGCAGGTATTTTTCCAGTTCTAGATTTTTTATATTGCTTTAATAGAGTTAAAGGATGTGTTTTCAGAGACTTGCTCTATGTCTAAAAAATATTCAAGAAGGATCTGTTTATTTTCCAGCGTGGTTGCCACCCCTCTGGTGAGATGGTGAAGCGCTGATTCTTTTCATAACTCTGCTCCCTTGGCAAACTCATATCGGTGATTAGAACTATTTACCAGACACCATCACTGATATATATTTGTCGAGTAGTTGCTCCATTGTCTTACGTTCAAAGGACATAAGGGGGTCTGTAAAATTTTTCGCAGTTGTATCAGTCTTTGGTATGGTAATTACCCTGAAGATTCTTCATACTCTTGATATATAGTAAAGAACCATGCTGGCTCGTATAACCGTACTGAATTTATCGCTCCTTTGACTTCAGAGAAAGTTATTACTTTCTTGGCAGTTATACCCAATTTTCAGGTGTGCCGGTGCCTAGATTTTGCCAGTCGAAGGGTGCTTGTTCCATAATGTTTTAGCCAGATTATTTTGTCCGAAAACAGTATATTATCCAACATATTCTGAAGTTGCGTCAATATTCTCACACTGCCTTCTCCATGATCTCTCCGAACTTTATTATACTTAGTTAAACACCTTTTATAATCCCCTCGTCCACTGAGCTCTGTAGGTTAGTGGTTAGCACGCCTACTTAGCATTCGGGAAATCGAGAGTTTAATTCCCGCGGCTGTCTGCTCTGATTCCGGTTTTTAGGTGGTTTTCCTGAGTCAACAGAGTACGTTGTCTAAGGCGGCAGTACTTTTCCACATTTTTGGCCTTTCTGCCATTCTTTACGCCTCCTTTTTTCTCGCCCATCCTATAATTCCCGTTCTTGACTGAAGAGGAACGCAAGGTACCTATAGCAGCCCGGCCCCAGTAGGGGGAATTGAAATTACCTTCAACCTTTACCTTGACCTTAATCCACCAGTTGCCTGATACTTTCGCCCTAATAAATTGTTTTCTAACATTCTCTTCATCTTAGCGAGTTTTTTACAGGGTGACCTTTGCTATTGGGTCTTAGTTTTCTTTGAAGGTAGAGATACCTGCGTCTGTCAGCTGATCCATAGCTATTTCAATATCAAAATTGTTGCTTTCCGCGATATTAATCTCAGCTAGATTACGAGTTAGGTCCGCTCTATATGCCCCCCAGCCTGTTTTACTTTATTCGACTTTCTATGGTAGTAAACAACTGGTTAACAGATGTTATTCAGATTCTGCTCAATTTATAGTTCTCGACTCACTTATACTATATAAGAGCAAATTCTACTGGTATCTCTTACTATTAAAAAAATGAACATCTGTATAAAATTTACTTTTTGCATACTGTTTTGGAGCTAGTAGAAGCTCTTCGGCATAATTTATATACTATTAAAATACAGCATTTCAAAAATTTACGAAAAAGGCGATGTTTACTTTTTGCTGATGACCAAATAATTTTTACAAAAAACAAAAAAAAATATGACATTCATGATTGAAACGCTAAAGAACGAACTAATGAATTATGGACTAAAAATTAACATTAACAAGACAGAATACATGTGTATAGGCGGAGAACAATAAGACTTACATATCGGGGATAACACCATTCGACACTGTCAAAACTATAAATATTTAGGCTCAATTATCTCAGCTGATGGATTAATAAAAGAAGATGTAAAGAACAGGGTCAGAAAAGGAAAAGCGGCAACTAGAGCATTACATGGAGTCCTATGGAACAATAACCTAAGAAAACAAACGAAGAAAAATATATTTCATAGTATAATCGAAAGTATCACCTTGTATGGGGGAGAAGTCTAGCCAGTAACAGAGACCGTGAGAAACAAAATAAGAACAGTCGAATTGGACTTTTTCAGAAGATGCCTACAAATTACAAAACGAGAGAGATGGAGAACAGAAGAGATATGGAGAGAAATGGAAATTACTTCATCCATTACCAGAAACTTAGAAAATAGAACCCTTCGTTGGTACGGCCATATGGAAACGATGCAAGAACACAGGTGGCCAAAAAACATATTCAAATGGTCGCCAAGGGGAAAAGACCAAGAGGTCGCCCATGCTACAAATGGAAAACCCATGTAACAAACATAATGGTGGAAAGAGATCTCCAACAAAGAGACTGGGAGAACCGTGAAAGATGGAGGCTAAAAACGACGAACCCATAAAGGGAAAAAACGTCATAAAGAAGAAGAAGAAGATATGGTTTGTTAGGTGAAGAATTAATAAATATTATTTAAAATGGTTCTTAGGTAACATCTTTGAATCTGTATTTTTCTTTCTTTGTATTTGCTGTGTCTGCTTACAACAAAACCATTTAAGAAAAACTAAAGTTATCATAACAACTGTTGGTGTAGGGTGACTATCAAATATCGTTTAAATATTTGTTGTAAATATTCCCGATGCTTTCCACTAACGTATAGTGATGTAATTTCCAAAATGCCGTATGTATGTAATCGAAATTCACACTCTTTTCAATTTTATCCTTTACAATTTCCCTGTGCTCAAATGTAACCTGGTTACAAACAAGCAAGAAAGTAATTTGTACCTATCAAAGCGCTACAGTTGATGGTTTAGCAGTAATAAGTGTTCCATCCAGACGTAATAAATATTATATTTGCTGGATGCTGCAACACTCACTTTAACAGATCTGCATCATTTATATCTGTTTTATCGACAGATAGAATTATTAATTTATATCTTTGAAATTGGTTTACCGAACTTAACGAGTCGTGTTCAAAACATTACGAGCGTGTACATTTTTGATAAATTACCCGTTAATGCTTAAATGATCCCGAAATAACCCGGCTGCAGTTTTCCAGTTAGAATTCCTTGAAAATTACATGGCGATTAAAGTCGGTATATCAATTACTGTCTCTTATTGGTGTTTGGCTTGGAGGTGGTTGTGAAAGGAATGACACTTCTGTCGGTAAATACCTGGGAAGGTTCGATTACCAAGGGCGGGTAAGTAATAAGTATTCTAGCGCGCTTTTACATCATACAAATTAAATTCTGACATTTCCAAATTATGCCTATCCTACTTACGAATTATTAATACGCCGACATTAATGGAGCCGAATTACGGACTCGGAATGATCAAACAAATTGAATATAAAAGAGGCATTTTCAGTTCAATTCCAGTCATTTCGGTTCAAATAACAGTTAAAAATTGCTTTCGTTCTAAATCCCGTTTCTATTATTGCCGCACAAAGCCTGGACATTTATGGCCGTGTTCTGCAACTTTGTTACGTTCTTGCACGAATATATCCTTTATTATCGTTTTTATGTATTCACAAACGCTAGATTAATAAAGCGGATTGTCGTATACGTGATTGTGCCCTCGAATACACTGCCCGAATTTAATGTTCCTTTACGTAGAGCGTATTTTTCGCGAACTTCGTAATTGCGTGGTTGGCTCAGGTGGTTGTTATTACTACTTTTTGTGTTTTCTATTGACTGCGCCCCAATTTGTTAAGCAGGGTTTTATAATGACGCCGCGCGACGTCTTACCGTCCTCCGTTATTATTTGGCACTGCTTGTTCTATCACAGCATTCCCAAATGAGCTTCTTAGGTTTCATACATTCAAGGCAACGTGACATTACATAATGGGAGCAGCTAAAATCTTTTCATCTAGAAAATTAAATCGGAAACATGCATAGGCTTGTTCTATGCTATTTTCTCTTTTCACGCTAGTTTCTAAAAGCAGGCAAAATTAGAGACAAGAATATCGTCACTACCAATACAAAATACATTACGCTTACAAAGGGGAAGCTGAAACCCTCTATCCACGAACAAACAGAAATCAATGTTAATAGTACCCTTACTTTAAACAAACCCTTCAATATCTCGATATGTTTAAAATATTTATCACTTCTGGACCCATGTCCCATGTTTCTTATAAGGATCGGAATGAAACACCTCAATCTCAACAAAATTATAGTACCGATCTTACCATATGACCATACCAGTCGGTGATTAGGACAATCGGTAATTCACATCCTTTGAATTTGTTCTGAATACGCAAAGAACCAAGACAAACTGGAAAAAACTAAAGCTGATTATACTCATTCCTGCTTCCCAACACTTTAATCATCTCGGCAAAATTTTAGCTGTCTCCATATGACCATAGCAATCTATGTTTAGAACACCTGGTCTTCAACGTGCTTTAAATTTGTTCATAATAAACAAACAACCAAGACAAACTGGAGAAAACTTACGCTGGTTGCACTCATATCTGACTGCAGGTGGATACTCCTTTGTAAGAGTCGAAACCCATTAGTATCGACAAAACTATAATCCAGCCTTTACCAGATGAGCATATCAGTTTTTGTTTAGAACACCGGGTAATTTACATGGTTGTTGGCAAATAACCAAGACAATTGGTATTTCAAATGTTTTGAATTTATTCGTAATAAGCAAACAACAAAGATAAACAGCAAATAAATAAAACTGATTATAGCAATATCTGACTTGAGAAGAATACTTGTGAGCATGGGTTGAAACACGTCATCACTTACAAAACTGTAGTAGAGTTTTCACCACATGACCATACCAGTCGATGTTTAGGACACCTGGTGTTTCACATGTTTTGAATTTGTACGTAATATGCAAACAACGAAGACAAGCTGGAGAAAAACTGAAGCTGATTATGCTCATATCTGACTGCAGTCAGATACCTCCTTGTATGAGTCGAAACTCATTAGTATCGACAAAATTATAGTAGAGTCTTTATCAGATGAGCATAGCAGCCTTTGTTTGGACACTTCGTAATTCACATGTTTGTTGGCAAATAGGACAAACAGCATATAAATAAAACTGATTATAACAATGTCTAACTTGAAACGAATACTTTTGTGCATGAAACAAGTCGACCCCTACAAACTGTAGTGGAGCTTTCAGCACATGGCCATACTAGTCGATGTTTAGGACACCTGGGGTTTCACATGCTTTGAATTTGAACCTGATTATTCTCATATCTGCCTTGAGTCAAAGACTAGGATGGGTGGAGCACATTATCTCCAACAAATTATAGTAGAGATTTCACCATATTACCATATCTGTCGATGTTTAACGCACATGGTATTTGACATGCTTTGAATTTATTCGTAAATCGCAAACTACCAAGATAAACTGAAAAAAAGTGACACTGATTATACTTGACTTGGGTCGGATACTTTTTGAATAAGGTGGAGCACGTCAATCTCCATAAACTCATAGTAGAGCTTTCACCTTGTCACTATAGCAGCCGATGTTGAGCGCAACTGATATTTTACACGCTTTAAATTTCTTCATAATAAGCAAACAAATAAGATAACCAGGAGGAAACTAAAATTAATACTAATACCTGACTTGGATCGGATACACCCTTGGATAGGGTGAAACACATCAATTTCGACATAATTATATCTAACCATAGTGGTCGATGTTTAAGACGCCTGATATTTCACATGCTTTGAATTTAATCGTAATACGTAAACAACCAAAACAAACTGGAGAAAACTTAAACTGATTATACTCATACTTGACTTGAGTCGGATACTTTTTGGATGAGGTGGAGCACATATATCTCTACAAACTCATAGTAGAGCTTTTACCTTGTAACCATAGCAGTCGATGTTGGGGGCGACTGATATTTTACACGCTTTAAATTTCTTCATAATAAGCAAACAAATAAGACGAACAGGAGGAAACTGAAATTAGTATACATACCTGACTTGGGTCGGATACACTCTTGGATGGGGTGGAACACATCAATCTCGACACAATTATAGTAGAGTTTTCACCATCTAACTATAGCGGTCGATGTTTAAGACGCCTGATATTTCACATGCTTTGAATTTGTTCGTAATACGCAAACTACCAAGATAAACTGGAGAAAACTGACACTGATTATACTCATACTTGACATGGGTCGGATACTTTTTGGATGAAGTGGAGCACGTCAATCTACACAAACTCATAGTAGAGCTTTCACCTTGCGACCATAGCAGTCGATGTTGAGGGCAACTGATATTTGACAAGCTTTAAATTTCTTCATAATAAGCATAAGTAAAACAAACAGGAGGAAACTGAAATTAATACTCATACCTGACTTGGATCCGATACACCCCTGGATGGGGGTGGAACGCGTCAATCGCCACACAATTATAGTATAGCTTTGACCATCTAATCATAGAGATCGATGATTAAGACGCCTGATATTTCACATGCTTTGAATTTGTTCGTAATACGCAAACAACCAAGATAAACTGGAGAAAACTTTTTTTGGATGGGGAGGAGCACGTCCTCCACAAAATTATAGTAGAGCTTTCATCCGTTACCATAGCCGTCGATGTCTAGGACACCTGGTATTTCACACGCTTTATGTTTGCTCATAATAAGCAAACAACCAATACAACCAGGAGAATACTGAAACTAATACTCATTCCTGACATGGGTCGGACACACCCTTGGATGGGAGTGGAACGTATCAGTCTCGACGCAGTTATAGTAGAGCTTTCACCATCTGACCATAGCGATCGGTGTTTAAGACGTCTGATATTTCACATGCTCTGAATTTGTTCGTAATACGTTAACAACCAAGACAGATTGGAGAAAACTGAAACTGATTATACTCATACTTGACTTCTGACGGATACTTCTTTGGATGGGGTGGAACACGTCGATATCATCACAATTATAGTAGAGCTTTCACCCCGTGACCATAGCGGTCAATTGTATAGGACACCTGGTATTCCACACACTTTATGTTTGTTCGTATTAAGCAAACAACCAATACAATCAGGAGAACACGGAAATAAATACTCATACCTGACATGGATCGGATACACCCTTGGATGGGGGTGGAACGCGTCAATCTCGACACAATTATAGTAGAACTTTGACCATCTAACCGCAGCGGTCGATGTAAGATGCTTGATATTTCACATACTTTGAATTTGTTCGCAATACGCAAACAACCAAGACAAACTGGAGAAACTAAAACTGATTATACTCATATTTGACTTCTGACGGATACTTTTTTTGGATGGGGTGTAGTACGTCCTCCACAAAATTATAGTAGAGCTTTCACCCCGTTACCATAACAGTAGATGTCTAGGACACCTGGTATTTCACACGCTTTATGTTTGTTCATAATAAGCAAACAACTAATACAGTCAGGAGAACACGGAAATGAATACTCATACCTGACATAAATCGGATACACCCTTGGATGGGGGTGGAACGCGTCAATCTCGACACAATTATGGTAGAGATTTCACCATCTGACCATAGCGATCGGTGTTTAAGACGTCTGATATTTCACATGCTCTGAATTTGTTCGTAATACGTTAAAACCAAGACAAATTGGAGAAAACTGAAACTGATTACACTGATATTTGACTTCTGACGGATACTTCTTTGGATGGGATGGAACACGTCGATCTCATCATAATTATAGTAGAGCTTTCACCCCGTGACCATAGCGGTCGATGTATAAAACACCTGGTATTCCACACACTTTATGTTTGTTCATAATAAGCAAACAACTAATACAATCAGGAGAACACGGAAATGAATACTCATACCTGACATGAATCGGATACACCCTTGGATGGGGGTGGAACGCGTCAATCTCGACACAATTATAGTAGAACTTTGACCATCTAACCATAGCGATCGATGTTTAAGACGCCTGATATTTCACATGATTTGAATTTGTTCGTAATACGCAAACAACTAAGATAAACTGTAGAAAACCGAAACTGACTATTCAATTCACCTGTCATCTGTCAAAAAGTGACCAATGAAAATCCAGAATTCTGACGTTTCTTGACCAATCAGAAAAATATCAGTGGATATATCTTCCTAGAAGGTATTCAAGTGACTATTCAACGCTATAATATAGAAGCCAATCATATTGCAGAGATATGCTTCTTTCAACCAATAGGGACAGTATATCACTGAATATTGGGCACCATGCAAAATATTCACAAAACAATGTACCTACTCAAAAACTAAGTAGCCTTATTGCGAAATATCGCTTAGCAACGATGTTCTGTCCTTAGTGATATAGCTAGGTTACGTAAAACTAAACACCAACAAACTATGTAAACAAAGTTTGGCTTGCGTTAAAAATTTTAAAATTATATGTTTTGGAAGTATTCCGCTGAATTTAATTGAGGATGAATGTTAATTGTTGGATTATTTTTTATTAAAGTTAATAGTTATGTATTATTATTGTTAAATAGTCGTTCCAAATACCACTCGAAGTGAATATATATTTTTTAAATATTTTGCCATTTCCATAGAAATTATTCTTCGGCTCGTGACATTTTTAATGTGATTTTGTATCGTGAAATTTAAACGCAATAATTTACATGGAAACGACAAAATATTTGTCAAAAATATATCCACTGCTTGTGGTATTACCCTTGACTATTCAACTCGCTTGTCATCTATCAAAAACTGACTAATAAAAATACAAGATTTGACCTCTTTGAGCCAATAAAAATGAACTATATTGACAATTTTCACTAGTGGTATAGTGAATATTTTTTGACAATTTTCACTAGTGAAAATAATCGACAATTTTCACTAGTGGTATAGTGAATATTTTAAACAAATGTGATTTTTATTAAAAAAAGTCAATATTTGTGTTCTGTTACTATAGAAATTGCGTAGTTTGTTGCTAGATTTACTGAAAACTAATTTGAAAAAGTAGTTTGGTTCATTGCATAGTCCCTCAAATGCCATTCTTAGTCAAAGTTAAGTAGAATATTTTTGCGGTCGTATCATTACTCATGTCCATTGCGCTTAGGATTGGGACTCGTGCTAGCGCACTCGTCCTAATCGAACCTAAGCGCAATGGACATTCGTAATACCACAGCAAAAATATTCGACACAACTTTGACTAATCATTGTATTATAAGTGACTATTTTTAGCAAATGCGATTTTTATTAGAAAAAGTCAATATTAGTGTTCTGTTACTATAAAAATTGCGTAGCTTGTTGCTAGATTTACTGAAAACTAATTTGAAAAAGTAGTTTGGTTCATTGAATAGTCCCTCGAATGCCATTCTTAGTCAAAGTTAAGTAGATTATATTTGCGGTGGTACTACTAGTCATGTCCATTGCGCTTGGAATTAGGACTCATGGCTAGCGCACTCGTCCTAATTGTACCAAAGCGCAATGGACATTCGTGACACCACCGCAAAAATTGGCGACATAACTTTGACTACGCATGGTATTATAAGTGATTATATTTTTACTTCACTTGAGTCGTATATTTTAGGTGGGTTGGAACACGTCAGTCTAGACAAAATTATAGTAGAGCTTTTACCCTGTGACCATAGCAGTCGATGTCTAGGACACCTGATATTTCACATGATGTATGTTCATAAAAAGAAAACAACCAAGACAAACAGCAGGAAACTGAAATTAATACCCATACCTGACTTGGGTGAGATACAGCCTTGGATGGAGTGGAACAAGTCAATTTCCAGCCAACTATAGTAGAGCTTTCACCATCTAATCTTGGCGGTCAACACTTGGTATTTTACATGTTTCGAATTTGTTCGTGATACGCAAACAATCAAGACAAAATGCAGAAAACTGAAACTGATTATACGATACCTGACTTGAGTCGGATATTTTTTTGGATGGGGTGGAACACGTCAATCTTGACAGCATAGCAGTCGATGTTTAGAACAGCTGATATTTTACATTCTTTAAATTTGTTCATAATAAGCAAATAACCAATACAATCAGAAGAAAACTGAAATTAATACTCATACCTGACCTGAGTCGGATACACCTTTGGATGGGGCGGAAGCCATCAATCTCGACAATATTATAGTAGATCTTTCGCCCTGTAACCATAGCAGTCGATGTTTAGCTCACCCCGTATTTCTCATGAATTGAACTGGTTAGTACATAGTACGCAAACCACAAAGACAAGCTGGAGAACACTGAAGCTGATTAAACTTATACCTGACTTGAGCCAGATCGCTTTTGCATGGGTCGAAACACATTAATGTTAATAAAATTACAGTAGCATTTTAACACTATGGTCATAGTAGGATGCTTAAGACACTTGGTATTTCACAATCTTTGAATTTTTCGTAATACACAGACAACCAGGACAAACTGCGGAAAGCAAAAGTGATTACCCCCATAGCAAACTTGAGCGAGATCCGCTTTTGCAATTATAGTAGAGCTGTGACCACATGACCATAGCAGTCGATGTTTAGGACACTTTTAATTCACATGCTTTGCATTTTTTTGTAATAAGCAAACAAGGTAATCTGGTTATGCAATACAGTTAAATAAGAATACAAAATCTAAACTAATTGTATTAACACCCGACATAATTCGGGTACGCAAGTGTAGCTAAAACGTCCCAATATCTCTTTGCCATAGCTTTTAGGGGCAGAAAAGGTACTAATAGGTACTACTCGTAAAGTTTCACTGGCAAAAAAGTACATTGAATGGTCTTCAGTTCGTCACATTAATGTTTTGCTTAAAAATGCAAAACTTATGTTAGATGTTTTTGTCATGTGCTGTATTACTTGAATTACAGCTCATTAAGACGATTTTGTTTATAGCAAAATTATACGGCAATGGCGCATGGGCATAATAATGAAGTAGTAAGAAATTACTGCGGTATATCTTATTTCTCTTTCTGCAGTGAGTAAGAGTTATCACAAAATGCCAAGTTCCAGTAGTGATCTTTTGACCTTTTAACCATCTTGACGAGGCTAGGCAGTGTATTAACGCTACCATTTACTACTGTAATACATTTTATAACATAAGGATCAGCTAAAAAGGTATACACAAGATGCATTAAGTGCACTCACTCTTTTGTTCAGATTAAAAATAATCGAAATTTCTAACATTTTTTATTAAAGGTATTTTAACATTTAATTTTTTCTCGCAGTATTAAAAATAGTTGGGTTACCTGATATGATCCGAAAGTGTTAATTTGAATTTTCACCTGCTACTGCGGTATGCCCGGATACTTTCTACGGTCTCTTGTACTTCAGATCTCATAAATAGTTTTTAGTGACTTTTAAATTCGCGATTAGCATTAATTTCTTTCCGAAACTTCTCCTACGTAGTTTCAGGGGAGGAATATCCTTTTGGTCTCAATTTCCTTTTCGAAAATGTTGCGAATATCTTGATTTTACTTGTGAAGCTATACGACGTGTTTGTTCGGGGGTTTCTCTTGTTAACGCTCTAAGAGCGAAATAATCGTCCGCAATAGAGACCAGACTCGGTCTTACTGGTTTACTAAATTGCTGTACCCATATGGTTACCTCAGGATAAAATACTATTTTGGAATTAATGCATCTGTTGACAGCCCGAAATCAATGGTAGGATTTAGTAATCTCTGTTTTCACGTGGTTCAATGCTCTGTCAAATTTTTCTCAGATCTTTTTTCTCTTGTGTTTTCTTTCACTGTTACTTGCACTTTTGATTTTACCAGGATATCGATATCTGGCGTGCTACATGTCAAAAATTCATGGATTCGTAATGGATGAATATTAATTTAAAATTGGTTTTGTACTACTAGTGAAAGAAAGCAATATAAATTATCATTACAGATGAAGGGAGAACGAGGGCGCTCCATAAGCAACAAAGAGCCGGACACTTTTTTGAAGTACTGTTTATATTGCAAAAGCACGTAATAATAAACATATGCGTTAACAAAAGCAACAGATTCTTTAAATATAATCTCTCTTTATTCCAGTTTTAGCGCATTAATGGGACAAACGCGACAGCAACTAAAGGAAATAAAAGACCTTCGAAACGCAACCCTGATAATGATGCTCGCAAAATTCCAGCCGAAATAAACGAAAAGTTAATAATTTTTTAATCTCCCGGGACTTTATAACAACCCTATGTATGTACCATTTGCGCCCCTACAACTCTGCGGTTTGTCCGAGGGTGTCACTGGCAAGCAGCATTTTTAGCGTTGCGAACGAAGCCCCCTTGGAATTATTAAATTTGCGGTCCAAAGTAGACAAACTAGTAACAATTAAATATGCCAATTTAAGTTGGCGGATTTTTGTTTCCAATTTGCGAGCGTTTGTTGGAAACAACGAAATTGCAAATATAATGCGCCAACTCGGTCGCTTTTCGCCGGGAATTTATAGAAACGAATGGCGTGAACGTGCAGCTCACGGTTGCCTGTGTTGTGAGGTTGGCGTGTAGTTTTAGTTTTGCTTTGTGCTTTAAAATAATTGGATTATATTCTTTGATTGCAAGCTGGCTCCACGTGTGCGCAGCTATCGATCGTGCCAAGTTTTTCCAGGAGAACGCTTTTGAAAAACTCTATAGTCTATACTGGGGCCTAGCTTGTGTTGCTAATTTTTAAACACATTTATAATGACATGGAAAATCGGTAGCGTTTGTGTAGCAGCGTAACAACACGCGATTGATACATATTTGCCAAATTAGTCAGCTTTTGAAACAATAAAGCACCCCAATGAGAAGTATTGTAAATGAAAATTTAAAATATCAGCCGCTGGATTACTGGAAGCTTTATAGAAATGCAGCTTTAACTAGGATACCTTAACCGTTTAGTGTAATAAATAGTTCTCCTTGAAAATGGAAAATATCAGCTGCCTGAAGAGATGTTTGATAATAATATTTAAGTCAAATATAGCATAATGTGATTTTAATTACATCCCAAGTGGCTGCAACCAAAGCAGACTCGCGCGTGTCAACTAACCTTATATAATTCGAAGTAAATTTTCTACAGAACTATTCTGGCCACTTTAAATATTGCAGATTGGACAAATTTAAATCATTTGCTTATTCGTCACGCTAAATGCAGGATTGGCAAGTTTACGTTGTTATATTAAAAGTTTCTGCTCCTGAAATCGTCCTACATACAGTGAGGTCGTAAAGTTTGGAATAAATTCAGTATTTCCTAACATGTACGTTTCCGGCTAAAACGCTCGGACCCGTTGATTTTTATTTGAGCATTTTCTGAAATAAAATGCATACATACAGGGTGTCCCGTGTATGAGTTATGGCGTTATCGATCTTTTTTTTTAATTGCAACCCCCTTTTTTTATTAAGGAATCTGAAAGAACGCATATTTTTACTTACGGTAAGCTGCTTTTTGAGTATAGATCAGATGATCAAAAATTAAGAAAAAATTTAAAAGCTCCAAAATACTAAGTTTAGTAATTTCTAAAACGCCTAAATTAAATGTAAAAATTGTGCACCGTTGTCTGTCTGACAGTAACTAAGACGACCGATATGTTTTTTGTTGGTTGCTGTCATTGATAAAAGCGTAAAATCACACTTCTTAAAATCAAATTTAGTATTTTGCAAATTTAAATTTGTTTTCTTAATTTTTGGTAATGTGACCTATACCCAAAAATTACCTTACCGTAAGTAAAAAGATGCGTTCTTTCTGATTCTTTAATAAAAAAAGGGGGTTTCTATTTAAAAAACATCGATAACGCCATACCTCATACACTGGACATTTGAAAAATAAAAATAAAAATCGACTGATCCGAGCGTTTTAGCCGGAGACGTACATGTTAGGAAATGCTGAATTTATTCCAAACTTTACGACCTCACTGTATATTACATAATAAACAAAATGCTAAGTTAATCTCAGATAGTGGGTTCGCTGCAGTTAAAATTTAAAACAACCAAATTTTAAATTTGATACACAAAAATCTAGTCAACTTACAAAAAAAGTAAATCAGATTAACTTCTTCTTAATGACCATTATCATTACCAAAAATTTCGACGTAAATTGATATCTTTAACATCACGCGATAGTATTACATAATAGTTGTCAAGATGATAATGACAGTTGGTTTATACAAACTTCCTTGCTCTTGCAGCTCGAGTTACATTAATCAGACTGGTCGTTCTACGGACCTAAGACATTCACGAATACAGAAACAGTAAAATATCTAAATAATATAAAGGATTATAGTGTTGACACTTAGCACTTCAGCGAGCTACAACACGCCGACTCCAAGCGCATTGAACTTCGACGAACTTTACACCATTTCGGTAGCTGGCAAAGAAAGTTTTAAATCCAGACATCGGTATTTAGCTCTTAGAACAGTTGACTCTGATTATTCAAGCTGCAATACCTTGTTAGACATTAGTTTAAATGGGTTCCCGGACAAAAAATAGACCAGGTTCGTCTTAATATCCTTGTACTTAACATACAATGCCGAGCCATGTAGACTACTACCGATTTTCTGTCCAATGTATTAAACACCACCGCATGAAATACCACCAATTGATTTACCCCAATTCAAAGTAAAAACCGAGTGGACTACCACCAATACGTATTGATACAAATAAAGCGAATTTAGAAATTTTGGACCGAACTGAAACACAAATGAACGGAAATATCATTGATTCTCTTTGTTTGCAGCTCTGCAATTAAAATATAATAGTATATTGTTACAGTATAAACAATTTTGCAAGAAATATGAAGCCTTGAATAGGCTAGTAACATTAATTACTTCATAAAAGTACATAGCTGCTGCCAAATTATAGATATTGGAAGAAACGCAAGTACGTGGTCGTTCATGTAAGATGTATCCAGTAGGTGGTAGTTCCAGTAGAAACGTTGTATGTAAATCCAACTCGATGATAAAACATAATAAATAATAATAAATTTCTCGTTTTTCAACTATAAATAATGACAACATTAAAAACATGTAAGATCTTAGAATCATTTTCTTCCTTATTTGCGCTTACAACGTATCGCCCACCTTTAGACTTCCTTGTAAATTCTGTGAGTTTTGAATATGATACTCAGCCATATTACCTAGACGTCGTTATGTGTATCGGATTACTTATGAGTATTTTGGTAATTTAAGGGGTATTTGCGTTCCATTTTACTTCCATCGTCTAAAAGACGACGGAAGTATTGTAATTGGGAATCAATCACCTAGATGACAAAGAACGGGTTTTCTCAATTTCCTCTGTCTGTCTGTATATTTGCTGCTGCCGCTATAAACCAGAAACAATTTTTTGGAGGAAAACGACATTTTGTATGCGGATTATGCCTTCCTCGCATGAAACCGATACAATGTCGTTAGAATATATAAAGGATGGGCACCTTAAAATAATAAAATGCTGCTATTTTTTGCTTTAACTCAAGAACTACCGTGTGTTCAAAAAAAAAACTCGCAGCATGCCATGATCAAATTAAAGGTTGCCGTAACTTGATATACCGGGTGACAATGACACCAGGGCCATGCTTATATCTTCTGTATTTATGAATCGATTTAAATAAAATTTTATATGAAGATACTACAGATAATTTCTGATTGATATATAGATATAATCAAAATGATCGACTTTCGGTTTCACCGGAAATGAAACCAACTTTAATTTTTTAAATATACCATTCTGTATATTTTATGTTTTTCAGAATCTAGAAGTCAAATTACATAAACTAGTCTCTCCAAATTTTCATTTTTTCAAACAAAAAAATATTTTTTCAACTTTAATTTTTTACGATAGAAGGCTGTGACAAAAAAATATGTTCCAATTGACTCTAGCAACTAATAATAATATCTATTTTATCAATAAAGTCAATAACAAACCCTTAATAAAAGAACAAAATTTGCTAAACAAGTTTTTTAAGAAAAAGTCACTTATTTTAAATGGCACCTACCAAGGACCATCTTGTCATTAAACAGAAAATTTAATTACCAATCTAATGATATGCATCATGCACTACTTTAGTTTTATTTAAAATTGAAGAATAATTAAATAATTAATTTTTTTAATATTTCCATGGAATACCTAAGTAAACTCGGCAGCACAGTTGTATGTAATTTGCGCCGTAGATTGCGAAAAATATAAAATATATAGGGCGATCCATTTAAAAATTCAAAGTTAGTGTTATTTCCGGTGAAACCGGAAGTCGGCCATTTTGATTATATATATACCGGGTGACAATAATAATTTTTTAAATTTTTATTTTTTACCATAGAAGGCCTCGACTTGGAAAAATCTATTCTAATTGACTCCAGCAACTCTTAATAATGGCTATTTTATCAATAACATCAATAACAAACCTTTAATAAAAGAATATAATTTGCTAAACTCGTTTTTTAAGAAAATGTCACTTATTTTAAATGGCACCTACTAAGGGCCATCTTGCCATTAGATAGAAAATGTAATTACCAATCTAACGATATGCATTATGCACTACTTTATCTTTATCTGAAACTGACAATTAATTAATTAATTAGTTTTTTAAACATTTTTATGTAATAACTAATAACACCTAAGCAAATGTGGCAACGCTGTTGTATGTAATTTGAGTCGTAGATTTCGAAAAATATAAAACATGTAGAGTGATTTATTTAAATACCCAAAGTTAGTGTCACTTCCGGTGAAACCGGAAGTGACACTAATTTTGGTTTTTTATATAGATATAAAAAACTAATTAATTAATTAATTTTCAGATTCAGATAAACATAAAGTAGTGCATGATGCATATCGTTAGATTGGTAATTACATTTTCTATCTAAGATGGCCCTTAGTAGGTGCCATTTAAAAAAAGTGACTTTTTCTGTAAAAACGAGTTTAGCAAATTATATTCTTTTATTAAAGATTTGTTATTGACGTTATTGGTAAAATAGCTATTATTAAGAGTTGCTGGAGTTAATTATAATAGATTTTTCCAAGCCAAGGTTTTCTATGGTAAAAAATAAAATTAAAAAAATTTTTTTTGTTTAAAACAATTGAAATTTGGCAAGACTATTATATGTAGTTTGACTCGTAAATTCAGAAAAATTAAAAATATACAGGGTGTTCTGTTTAAAAAATCAAAGTTGGTATTATTTTCGGTAAAACCGAAAGTCAGCCATTTTGACTATATCTATCGGACAATCAGAAATTATGTCTAGTATCTTGGTATAAAATTTTATCCAAAGCGATTCATAAATAAAGAAGATATAAGCATGGCCCTAGTCTCATTGTCACCCGGTATATGAATCGCCAATTATGTCTAGTATCTTTGTATCAAATTTCATCCAAATGCATTCATAAGTAACGAAGATAGAGGCATGGCCCTGGTCTTGTGGTCACCCGGTATACCCATTGAAGCAAATGAACTACCAGAAGTCAGAGAGAATTAAATTACATCGTGACCTTGAACTAGTTTCCCAAAAATACACAAAGCACTTAACACAAACAATTTTTATTGACCGTTATGATTATTACATTGCGTACATGATATCTTATTTCACAGGGACAGATGTTTTCATAAACAAAATGCAATCTGATATTCACCTACAAACAGAAACGACTAGATTTTTTATCTATCTTTCCAAGGCCTATCCTAAATGAGTTTTTTTTTTGAAAACACGATATTACTTAAATGAAAGCAATATTCTACACATGGCTCAGGTTGTTACCCTTTGCGAAAAAGAGCATGGTGTGGACCCAATGCAAAGAGAGTAAGCGACTTAAAAAAATAGGTTTGTTTATTTTTGCTATAACTGAGAAATAGGTAAAGGTAATAAGTTGCACATAGCTTAGGCTTTACCTTTGACAAAATGGGACTTAACAGATACAGAGTAAATGTTCTAAACCAAACAAAAGGGGCAGCAACAAATAAGTGGGTTTTGCTTAATTCAGCTGCATCGCAGACGTTCGAAAGTGTCTGCATGGCCGCATGCGACGAATGGTCCAGCGTTGAAATCTCATTCACATGCGCTGAAGGTCGGATCTCTTCACCGGTAATGTTTTTTTAATTTTAAAATTGATGTAATTTGCATTACGAAGTGTTTTATTTTATTGTTTCAGTATTATTACGAATGTGAACATAGTTTTACACCTATTATCCTTTCATTTTTTAAACTGGTTAGTGTTACAACGTCCACTTGCGAAGGAAGTTCTGAGTAAAGCCCTTTATAGGTTTTTTATAGAACTTTGCGCACTCTACTTAGCGCTATTTCTGGTTTTGAAAAACTTTTAATTTTGAATGTAATTTTGGTGCTGCAAATTGTCGTAGCTCCGTATGGTGACGTTTTGGAGGCAAAGTTATATATAAAAATCACCCATAAGGTGTTGCAAGTGTGTTCCTGTTGGTTTGTTGGAGAATTGCATCCGTTTGTTAAATCTGGATTTAATAGTATTTGGCCGCCCGAAACTGAAGATATATGCTGTACCTTTATCATTACGCAGTCTGACGTTTAGTGGACTTTATTTCTAGGCTTCTTCCTTCCCATTTTTTAAACCACCCCGATGTTCTTCACGGTAGCTATAATGGATTCGCAATAATTTTTGAAGGCCGAAGAGGACGTACATTGATGACCACTGGCTGGACTTGCAGATCATAGGCTAGCAAAAACCACAGCACATGGTAGAACCGCTCGTTCCATTTTGATTGCGGTTCTTAAAATCCCAGATTGTTCATCTTTTTTATATTCTACCTTTTGGGTACTCGTGGGCGCAGTTGCCGCCCTTGTCTTTCCTTCTGCGATTTGGATTGCGTTTATATGGAGGTTATTGGTTGTAACATTTAAGTTCATTCTAATTCTGTAACTAGCAATCAACCGTCTGTTGTTTAGCAGCTTTGCTTGTTGATATTTTCTGCCTTGTATACAACGTCAAGTACTCCTTTCACTGGCTTTGTGAATTTTAAGAATTTATTCCATACTTATTTGTTTGCCAACAGTAGTAAACGAGTAATTTCACTGATTATACCACTCTCTCTAACATCAACCAATGAAAAACGACAAAATGCATAGTTACGCATGTACTAACTTTTGATAATGTACATAGCAACTGATAATCACATACCTTCCTGATTAATAGGTGATAATCACACGCCTTCACATACATCACGTTACCTGCTGTCAGTACAATTGTCTTAACAACCACATTAACTGTACTTTTAATATTTAAAATACATTATTCAAACGTTGTTTATTGACTCGTGATATAATCTAGCCGAATGCAACTCGCGTCTTCTTGGTTATCAAATCATTTCTGTTTCCACTCGATATATTGTTTTAGGCAATCACGCTCGTCCTTCGGACTCGCGTGATTGCCAAACAATATATCTCGTGTAAACAGAAATTATTATTTGATAATCAAGAACCCACTAGTTGCATTATATATGATAACCTCACCGCGCGGCGATTGTGCAAAACGATTATTTCTTTAAATTAATGTAATATACCGTTATTTAGAAATGCATCGTAGCGGGGTCTTCAACGACGTATATGGTATACGTGAATATTGTGACTTAGTTGCTTTTTAACGTCAGCTGATGCTCACTCTCTTTAGAGCTCTATAACTTTCTGCCGAATCGACTCCGAGCGCACCTGTTTAATTTTTGTTTTTGCTTGCATAATCTGTTACCTATTGTTGTAATCTGGTTTGTGTATCTTTGATTTAACTATGTATTTCTGCTTGTATTTAATTACGTTTAGTATGTATGTCTTGCTGAAATGCTAATTTACTTCAAATTTACAATAGTATCTTCGCGAATCTGTATTTTCATTTGGTTATTTATTTTTATTAAAGCTTTGGTAGTTAACCTTCGTTTACTTCTTTTTACTTCCTTGGTCTAAAAGACGAAGAAAGTATTGTAATCGCAAAAAGATCACTTTCTGAGATTTCTTCTGATCTTCACGTTTCAGCGTCCCTAGATAACGAAAAACAGGTTTTCTCAATTTCGTGTGTCTGTCCGTCTGTCTGCGTGTTGCCAGAATAACTCAAAAACTATTTATTGCAGGAAGACGATATTTTGCGTGCGGATTGTATGTCTTTCTGGCATGAAGCCGAGAATATTTCGGTAACATCTATACAAGGTGGCCACCTTAAAAAAATTTTAAGTTACCTATTTTGCTTTAACTAAAGAACTATTACTTAAACGAAGGTAATATTTGGCACATAGCTCAGGTATTTAACCTTGCCGAAAAAAGGCATATACAGAGAGAGCACATTAAAAAGAGAAATTTTTTTTTAGTTTTTTGTTGACTGAGAAATAGATAAAATTAATAATTTGCAGATAGCTCACGCTTTATACTTGACGAAAATGGGACCAAACTGATACAGAATAAATGTAAAAAATTACAAAATGCGGCAACGAATAAGAGCGGTTGCTTTAATGACGCTGCCTGGCAAATATACGAACGGACCTGTGTGATGACGTGTGTTGAGAGTTTAGTTCTTATTATCAGGGTCTGAAGTTCAAATCCCATCGCCGATAATATTTTTGATTTGAAAATTGATGCAATTTGCATTGCTAAGTGTTTCCTTTTATTGTTTCAGAATTATCTGGAAAGTTAAGATATTTTTATATCTAGTTCCTTTGATTTTTATTTTTGTATTCGACCTATTGGGATCTTCTTGTGTTTTAAGGTTAAGATTGTAGGGTAGACCTTTAATGATAAGTTACTTGGACTAAGATATTCCGCTTAGGGTGTTAGTTGCTTTATGTTACTACGCGTTGTATTTCCAAGTTGTTCTCCGTATTCTTTCAAATGTAATTCTCAAATATTTACATCCCGATATCTTATGCATACTCAATCATTATTTTGTTTTCTATGAACATAGGTACTACTATTCCCAATTTTGGAGTATTCTTCATATAATTTTCTAGTCATGCATTTGAATTTCTGTTTTTTCTACTACCATTCGGTTATATACTAATTGGTGGGTATGTAATACTGTACTATTCAAAAAGTGCATTTAGAAGAAAGGTATTAGACGCCCTCAACGCCCGTAACGACTTAGTACTTGCGGAACAGTTGCATTAATATTTCGAAATTTTGATGTTCTACCCTCATCTGCATCGTGATTAGGATTTATTGCGATAACATCACTGCGAAGTTATAACAATTTAAGTTTTTAGTTAAATAATTACAAACCCATGGAAAAAAATTGTTCGAATATAGATTTAATTTCAAACTAGTCTTCGTTCCTGTTGATCGCATTCCAAACTAGTAAACACCATAAAATAAAATCTAGCTAAATACAATTTGCAGTGCAGCACTTCTTGACCTTTCCTAGTACACCAAAGTCGTTTAACTTTGAAAACCCGGGCAATGGCAAAGTGCCTACCAGGGCTCTGATAACAATAATCTTGTGTTGGTTTGCACAATGACGCGACCCGTGCAAGTCTGGAGAAGACATAACGGCGTAGCGCCTACGTCCAATACGTTTATTGCTTCCGGGGTTGTTCGATTATGATCCTGGCTGAGCGGTCCTTGGGCGAGGAGCGCTACTTTACGTTTGTGGTCGAAATATGAATGAAGGAACGGGCTCGTAGAGCAGATAGTGTAAATGGGATCTAGCCACTAAACGGGGCCACCATTAGACTGCGAAGTTTCTGCCGCGGGGTTGAAATTATTTTTGAAAACCGCTCAAATCGAGGTCACTGGTGTTACTTCTCACCCTTGACGGCGAATGCTTCAGACGATTATTTTGAAAGACATAATATGTCTCTGGCATGAGCTGATTCCTTTTTATATGAAGTAGTTAATATTTTACTGCAGGATCGGATAACCTTTGACTTCCGGTTTGTGGTATGAAATTGGTGATGTTTTTATCAGAATTTGGTAACACAAAATTGTAGTTTTTGTAGAATATGTTATGCCTGTTTAAGGATGCTAAAAAGAATTAAAATAAATTAAGACTTCATAATTAATACTCACTACAACTAAATCGCAAAAAACGGTTAGATTTAATTAACATAATTCACAAGAAGCACATTTGATGCAATTTTGTATAAGGAGCAGAAATGGTAGTTTAAAGAAGAGTGGGGGATGTCACTACAGCTCTTTAAATTTGAAATATTCCTCAATTTTGCTTGAGTAGGTATTCACAGCAAAGTGATAGGCAGATATAGCGAAGAAATGGTACAAAGAACAGCGGTCAAAGATTTTTTTTAATGAAAACATCAGACGAGATCTTTTCGAAGCTCTGAATTCGAATCGAACGACTTCATGCTGAGAGCCGAGATTATTTTTGATTACGGAGCAAGGGTGAATCATACAGAATGTAGTAACAAAAGAAATGTTATAGAAACATTGAGGTGTAACACAGACAGTCTGAGACAAGATTAGATTACATTCTTATATCGGATGATACACTGAATAAACATGCTGCAAGCTTCAGAGCAGAAAGTAGAAGAAATGTATCAACACGTCAAGAGAAGAATACGCAGTGCCGCTTAGGAGACGCTGAGAGAAGACGAGATCGGATATAGAGAAAAACTTAGCTCAGAACGCTTGACAGTGGCGATAGTAAGGCTTATCACCGGTTAAATAGGGAGGTAAATGAAGTGATCAAAAGAAAGGAAAAAATGAAGGAAGCTAACTGCGAAGGAAATGACAGGAAAATGGTACAAAGTATTCATAACTTTGAGCCACTCAAAACATCAACTGGCATAATCATGAGAGAAAAGGAAAAGATTTACAAGACTCTACTGACCTAGGATAGACAGATTTTTAAATGAGCCGATTTCAAGTTACGATGCTGTGCCTTTATCTAGAATTCTAGACTGTTCGAAATATCGTACTACAGGGAAGTGCAATAAATGACATACATATGAGTTTATATAACCTGTACAAAATGCATAGTTGTGCAACAAACAAAGAAGGAAGGTATAAAATGTAATTAAAATCTTGAAAGGCCTAAAGCAGGGATTCTGCCTCTATTCAACCCTGTTTAAGATTTTTATATCCAAGAAACCCTTAAACAGTGGAGTATGAGGTGCTCAGAAATGGGAATCCTAATCAGGGATATGTGAATATACAACCTCTTGTTTGCAAATGACCAAATTTTGATTCGCAATTACGATTATGATGCTTGCTTTATGGTTAAAAAAGTGCTGGAAAAATATCTCAAGTGGGGTCTCAAGATACATTTAAACACGACGAAATTAGCGACGAATTTGGTTTGTTTTAAATTTTAATAATATCGCCAGACTCTCGCGCTCATGATCGATGGAATGCCCCACACTGTCGGCGTCGGTTGCTTCCCTCAGTCCCGCATAACAACTCAAGGACACCCATTATTTCGTGATTTTAGCCATTTTTGGGGTGCACCTATAGAGATCGACTACGAACG
Source organism: Agriotes lineatus (assembly GCA_940337035.1). Classification (NCBI taxonomy): domain Eukaryota; kingdom Metazoa; phylum Arthropoda; class Insecta; order Coleoptera; family Elateridae; genus Agriotes; species Agriotes lineatus. The sequence continues at coordinate 160,619,627 of OW679197.1, forward strand.
TGGAACTCTTGCCTTACGTGTTATACGCGTTCGATTGCAGTAAGGTTATTTACGGCTGTATAGTTGTTTAATAGGTCTAACCGGTGTGATAATAAAAACTTCGATGGGCTAAAACACGTTGATCGATTCCGCTGAACACCAACGAACGACTGTAAGTTGCAGATTTTTCGCACACGCAAAATAACACAATGTCGGTCTCTCTCGTGCCCCAGATCAGGATTCTTGTATTTCTTCCATCCCAATAACGTCTTCGAGGCTTTCTTGTGGCCAGGTCTGAAGAATGTTATTCCACCCTATCAGGTAGATATTTTGTTCTGCATACCTTCTACAGAGCGTGTATTTTCTGCATGTTTGTACCTTCCTTTCCAGCAGCTAGAAATTACCTACATATATAACTAGAATTAAATCGACAATTTTTAGTATAGTGTGTGCTATTCTAGTACTCGCTTTACGAACACCAGCACGAGCTTCTCTAACCTTCAGACAGGGCCTCGAGTGTTGCCAATAGAGAGATTTGATTGTGGCCAGCATAATAAGCTTGATAAAGTATAGTTTGTAACCTAGGCCTCAGATTAGGGACACTTTTCGTCAAATTACTATATTTTATTGCATGGTGAGCAGTACTGGCTGCCACTGCATATGGCTGACCTTTTGAGTGAGTTAAACGTTATCAGCTGGAGATAAGTCCTGAGTTTTCAACAACCTTCTTACCTGTGCCGATGTCTCCTTCTGAATTAATGGTAATTACCTACTAGCGATATATTTGGACAGAACACCCACTCTTTCAAAATAGACCCGCACCCACTTCCCTCTGTAGCTAGCTGGAGGCACTTTTGAGTTGGTTACTTGGCGCATAAATATTTTAGATTGTAACAAGTTGGTAAATGAAAGAATTGATATCATCACAAGCAACTAAAAATAACCGTGCGATTGAAGATATCATTCGAAAATAAAAAGTGCTAGTATTTTAGAAACTTAATTCTGTTATGGTCAGGCAACATAGAAATGAATACAAGGGTAAACATATACAATTAAATTTTAGTAGTGTTTACATCTGTTTCATTAATTATATTTAAAAACTTTTCTCAGCAATTATCTTCCTTTTACATTTATTATAAAAAACATGGAGTAAAAATATATTTCGACATTCGTCTTCTTCAGTTTACATAAAGTTTACAAAATCTGTAAGTTAAAATGAGTATTAGATGCTATTATCACATTATAGGTAGGTGGGTGAACGAAATCATTCATCCCAAATTATGCAAAAATATTTTATATGTTATAAATACCTTATAAATTCAATAGTTCCAAATTCCAAAAATCCCTTTCAAGTTCTTACAAATTTTTATTTATCAGTATTATTGCTAGAGTATTAGGTGTTTTCTTTTTTATTTAATTATACATCTATAGGAAAAGAAAATTTTTGTTTTTTAAATTATATTTAAGCTATGAAAGAACTTACTGTACCATCTGTAGTAAGTTAAATAGCGTACGCTTTGCTATAAGAAATTTGAAGGACGAGTTATCTCAAGAACACTTGTTAAATGTTTATTATGCTTTATGTGAATCATCACTATCGTACAATATACTAGCCTGGGGTACAGATGTGGCTATTAATAGAGTTTTTGTGCTACAAAAAATAATATTGCGGATCATTTTTTAAATTGCAACCGCGAGCCTCTTTGCGTGGTATCTTTAAAAGTAAAGGAATTTTAACCGTAACTGCTTTACTTATTTATAAAGCTACAGTATTTTATATCAATAGTAAAAGCAAATTTGTTATCAATAATAGTTTACACCGGTACCCTACCAGTAAGTGTAATAACATACATGTGGGGGTTTACAAAACGACAAGCTATGCAAAATCTCCTGTGAACACCTGTACTACAATAATTAATAACTTGCCATCTGACATTAAAAATTGTAGTCCGAGAGAATTTAAGGGCAGATTAAAGAAATTCTTAGTTTCTAAAAGCTATTGTTCTTTAAAAGGATTTTTTCAGAAAGAATTTTAAGGTGTGGTTGCTTTTGCAAAATTTGCTTTTGAAGTGGTGTGCTGACAATCCACAGCTATATTTATATATATATTCTCCTGACTCTTATTGTACTGTATTGTATAGTATTTTATTGTGTTTTCAGTATGTTAAAATACCAAGTGCCTATATGTATAGATTGTACGTCTTTCTATAATAGTGATATGATATCATGAATTTTTATAAATTAAATTACGACGACTCCATTCATGTGTAATTACAGTACATGACATAAGGACAAAACAAATATTATTATTATTATTATTATTATTACTCTGTTGTTAAAATAGATGATATATCACTACCCCTTGTTAGGATACGAATTCTGAAGTTGTTATTCGCAGCTTACGATTAATTGCTAAATGTGAGAACTTGTTTGTTGTACATTTCCTTTTCTTCTAAAACCGTTTTGTTTCTATTTATTAACTCCATTTAGGATCGTAGTTGTTTTAATCTGTTTCTGTTTCTATAGAAAAAGAATATTTAGTTATTTAATTTCATTTTATAATTAAGATTTAAAAGAACTTACACTGTTTTTAAACAGGTTGATTACATGAACTTCATGTTTCTACCTCTGGTCAAGGATATCACACATAAAATTGTTAACCTACGGTTCACGATTTTGAATTGCTAAAAGTGGTTTTGGTTTTTGTGTTTTCTGTGTAATTCTTAGATTTGGCTACTTCCATTTCGTGTTTTTAAAAATTAGTTTGTTGTTTTATACAATTCCTCTTAGAATAGTGCTTGTTTTAATTATTTTTAACCTATAGAAAAGACATTTTTTTTGTTAGATTATATAACAGCTTTCTTATAATTACGATGAACTTACTTTGATTGTAAAAAGGTTGATTTAGATGGTTTCACGTTTGTATATTTACACACTTAAATTCGTTAATCATTTGCAATCTTTACTACTTTGAAATGCCAAAAAGGTCGAAAACTTAGCAATTGTAATGGCTTCGCTTAAAAAGATTTCTTATTATTTATGATTTAGTTTCATTCTTTTTTGCTATTTCTGGAAAAGTGGGAGTTGCTATTATATTTAAAAGTGTTATTTAATAATTTTATTACTTACTATTGTTCTAAAAAATTAATTTTATTTTAAGAGGTAGTGTAAGCTTGGTTAAAGTGCGGCCATTTTCTTGCGTTTGCGATTTGATATCTGTTGTTTATGACCAAATGAGAAATTTCTTCCTAACCATAATTTGCAATTAATTAAATTGCTATTTTTGAATGTTAAAATTATTTAAAATATTTAATTTGAAGTTTTCGAATAATTTATAACAAATTGCATTAAGTTTTTCAATGTCAGTTTTATAATTGATTGAATGAGGACTTTTTTAAATTTCTATCATTTCCATTATTAGGCGTTTTTGTACGTTATTTTCTCTTTGTAGTATTTTTGGGGATTTAAAATCAAAGTTGTGAAAATTCTCAACGGCGTGATCGGGCAATGCAGTGTTAGGTTGATAAGCTTTTTCAGTTTCACCTTTCATTGAATTTATATAATGTAAAATCTTTTTTTTTGAACTTCTGTTTAGTCTGTCCTATATATTTTACTACACAACTCAATTCAAATTACATTTTATTCTATATTTATTTCTACATTATCTTTAAGGTTGTTAACACAAATTTTCCCGAGAGTGTTTTGATTTTTAAAAGCTACTTTTAAATTATATTTATTAAGTTCTTTTTTTAAAGCTAAAGATAAATTAGAAATATATGGTAAAGTTATATAATTAGGAATTGTTTTAGTGTTTATGGTGGTAATAATGGTGAGGCACTAACACCCCATGAAGGAGCTTGGCCTACAATTATTAAATTCATCATCAAAGAAATTTGGTTGTAAATTTATAGAATGTCTTTTTAGATTTTATGTCTTTTCTGTGCCAGTTTGTTTCTATTGTGTTATTTATATTTCTAATTAGGTTTAAATCCAGAACATTTATAAAATTATTTTTATCCTCTCGTTCTGTAGTAAATTTTAATCGTGGGTGTATGCTATTGACAATGTTAGAAATGTTAGTTATATTATGATTTTCAATTGCAACAATTATCTCATCGACATGGGGGGGGGGGGGGGGCTTTACCTCATAAATCGATTTCAAAACGAAGCGAGTCTAAAAACCCCGTTTGTTTTGCACAAAAGTTGAAGTAAATGAATAAAACGCAGTTGTCAATATTTTAGGATAAAATTAGGTAGTTTCCAACCTTATACTGATATTTTAAGAAGTTCAATGTTAATTTCATAATTTTATTTAAATAATTAATTCAATTTTGAAGTTCTAGCTCTAGTAACATTATATTTAGGGTGAGTAAAAGGAAACGATGAATTTACAAGCCATTAATTAGAAATTTTGAATAAATGCAATTTTCTAAAGACATTTTTAACTTAGAAACTTGAATAAAGGCTGAAAATCCTGCATAATTAAATTTAGCAGCAATAACTATCATTATTTTCTTTTGCACAATGACATTTCTTGATTAAAGCAAAAAAATGAAAAAAAGTTTACCTGAGTATAACGTTAAAAATTGCTTTTTCTCTGCTGGTCTAAAGATCCGCGGTTCCCTCCAGAGCATTTGTAATTTATGATGCTCTTCTGAAGTTTTTTATGTCAGAGCCGACGGCTATAATTTTTTATAATATTTAGTAGGTTGGCAATATATTCCGGCAATTATATAAAAAATTATCACGGTCGAAGCATAATATATAGACTGGTTCTGTAATGATGTGTCAAATATCAACATGTAGATAGAGAATTAATTCTCACATGTAACCGGGTTTCATTTTACACTACGGTTGCTTTTCATAAATAGTTCACGGCACCAATGCGTCTGTTTAACCTGGGCACGAAGTTTTGCATTAAGTCATACTATGTATTTAGTTCTGTGCGAATTTCGTGTTCAAGCTACTTCCACGCTTCATTACACGAAGCTTCTCCTAGCGCGTTGTAGAATTGAATAATAGAACGCACTTTACACTTGGTGGGATTTGAAATTGACAGGTCAAGTTTAAATGTGCTGAAAGCAATTAACATAGCGGCATAAATGGGAGGATGCTGGACAACACACTGTTGCCACATTCACAATAGCGACTGCCTTTTCGCTGCCACTCATGCTGTAGCTTTAAAAAGAGAATTTTTACTTTTCTGGAAAAAGTATGTAGCGCGTTCTTTCTAAATAATTGAAAAAGGAAGTTGTGTAAATATTCCTTAAGTATTATTTGATTCGGAAACTTACATACAGCACAATTAGTCTAGCATAGAAGTGCAATCAATGCCTATGATAACGCTTCTGTTACTAATGTCTCCCAAAATAAGGCGCTTAGGGAATTACTTTTGCATTTGCTTTGCAGCAACGTTTGGAAACATTCTGTATAAGTTAAAACCAAGAACAAACACCTGGGCGTAGTTTCTGCACTCCTCAAAGTGATAGTGGAGCTTCTCATTTAATAAACATAAACAAAGCTAATTATACACGCTAAGATAATCATTTCAAGCATAGTATACACGACTCCACACGGAGTCTGATTTATGTATTATTGCTAACATCCCTGCGGTAGTAAAACTGAAAGAGCCATTATTTTTCTGTACGAGATATACCTTGCATAAGAGCTACATCTAAAAGATTTATAGATATTATACAATAAAGTGCTGCCAAAGCAACTGCAGTATTCAACGTCGCCCATATTTCCATATATATAGATCGTTATGGAAGAAAGTTAACTCAATAAAAGTTTGCTTGATTGCCTATCTCAGAACTAAAGGTTAAATATTTTCCTGTTAAATATACTTTTTCTACGACCACTACTAAAAGTAGGCTTTTTAGCATTAGCTTATTTCACGAAAAATGACGTTTTATAAATCAGCGTGTTAAAAGAGACATCAGCTGTTTACTTTTAGCACATCTGTTATAAAGTAAACAGCTGGTGTTGCATTTAGAATTTTGAACTGAAAGTGAGGTTATCAAGTTATTCTAGTTACTTCTTTCGTGAGAAGTAAAGTGTTTTTAAATAATTAAAGCATTATGTAATGAATAAAGCAAAATGTGTAGTATTATAATTACCTTTGATAATTAACCTTGACAGATACCGGCTGCAGAAACATTCACCTGTGCCGTCAAGGCCATCTCTTTACTATGACCTAAATTATAACTGTCATAAATGCAAACCTTTCTTAAATCGACATTTATGGATTAATAACAGTAGATTTAAGGCGGTAGAAAAAGTATTTTGTGTAAACTCGACATGTTATGAAACTCAGCATTCTGCTTCGTTTCATAATTTTCATGTCTCGTGCATAAACATCCACTTTTAACACTTGTTGCGCAAATAGCTATTATATAAAAGCTACGTTAACAGTTTTATAAATAAAAAACTAGTGACAAAAGTATATAAATAAGTTCAACAGTCCCGGTGTTCGCATATTTTTCTTTATGGGGAACATTTTGGAAATCACTTTCACCCATCAATACTAGCGTTGCTATATTGTAACATATACGGTAAATATCCATAAAATTCTGAGAACAAACCTCCTATTACAGAGGTACCATCGGGAGCATAGGAAAGTGAACGACTGTATACATTTAATGGGACATTTTTTTAGATTTCTGCGGAACCGTAGGATGGGCCACTTTTTGATTGATTATAAATTTGACAAGAAGGTGACAGTTTGTAAATGGCATCTATCTGTTCTGCAGTAACCATGACTAAAAGTTTAGTGTACAACAAAAAATTGTACGACATTGATGTTTCTATGCTCCATATGGTACTACAAAGAATAGAATGAATGTAACGATATTAAAGCCAAAGCCAAATACATACAGCTTAAAAAATTTAAATATCAACACAACGGTATAAGAATGCTAACACTAAATTACTACTACAGTAAATCAGAAATAAGGGGTGGGAAAACAGAGAATGTAGGTATCAAATAATTGTAAATAAAAAAACGTGTAAGTAATTAAAGACACAAGTAATAAATAACGGTAAATTAAGCTTATTATAAGCTATTAAAGAACTTGAGGGGCTTGAGAAGATCCCGTTACGAGCACTACTGCTTGGTAAACTATTTCGGTAAAAATACGTATGCCGCCAATATTTACCCAAACCTCCTATGATCACAAGACAAACACTGATAGTGCTTACAAATACCAGTAATCGAACTTGGCTGTATCAACAGTGGTTCGGTGCACTACAACAGCTGCGAAAGGAAGCTTTTACAGGAAGCAATCGTATCGCACTTCGGAACTTTTAATCACAGGTGCAGAGTGACACCAAATGTATTGGTAGGCGTGCAGCAGGCCATGAACTGCTCAGATGGAGTCAAAGTACAACATGGTCCCACGAGAAGTGAGGTTAGATTACTAAATTATGTCCAAATAGGAATCATCGAAGTGACAGAAACAGCTGAAAATTCCGCGAAAGTTAGAACCGCCGATACAGTGAAATAATTGGTATGATTAACCACGCCACTTGCCCCTTGCGTAGAATTAGAAGATACATTTTAGTTTCTAGATATGCAGCTACCCGTTATAACAACGTGGAAATAATTTTCCAATAATGTCATCTTCAAACCAAATCCACATAATTGTGGATGTAAATTGAAAAATAATTTTAAACTTAAATTTGGACAAGACACGCAAAAACCATACAAATGGAAGGCTCAGTGTGTCTCAACCGTTCAAAAATCGCAATGCGTTGTTACGGTCGAGACGAAAATCGCTGTGCGGTAAATTTTTGATCCATTACAACATACGCTGCGTTGATAATAATAATTGGTATGACAGCAATTAGTTACGACAAATCAAGGACGAAATATTTTGCAAGCAGTTTAATAGAGATAAACTGATTCGTTTTTGTTTCAAGATTTGAAGTCTCAATACAAAGAGTGGCTGATCATGATATTAATCTTGACTATCATCAATGTGGTCTCCATTACGATATTTTATATATTTTGATAATCTCTTTATAATCTTTTAAATCACCTAAGGTGAATGCGTCATAGTGAAACCGAAAAGAAATTAAAGATAATCGAATCCCAAACAATTGTCCCCAAATCCTGCAACGAAAAAAAAGGGTATCTTTATTCTGACAAGAAGAACGGCATATTGCGAGTGAGATGGGCTGACAATGACATTGTTACTGTTGCTCCCACCACATGCGGAGTTTCACCCATGACCCAAGTAAAATGTTGATCACATTTTGACACAAACGTTATTCTAATAGAGAGACCCTACATAATTTCATACTGATCCTATAGACAAAAATATATTCAGATAATATATACAGATGCATCCAAGCATGCATCCGTCGGATAGGCAGTAGTAACCAAGAGCAAACTATCATTTTTCCGCTTGCCGCGCTCAAACAGTGTCTTAGCTGGCGAAATTCTTGCAATTCTCCAAGCGTTTATTGCTGCAGCAATGGACGATTCGCATTTTCCAAACCCAACAATTTGGCAATTAACATACTACACAATTACGCGGAAGGAAGCAATAAAGGCAACGAAGTTATTCTGTGCTGGGTTCCATCACATGTTGAAATCGCCGGAAATGAAGCAGCAGATATGGCAGCTTAAAAGGCAACAATATCCACAAATTCGATCTCCAACCAAGTGGTTCAACCAACGGATCTCAAGCTACATTACAAAATATGCATCTCGTGAATATGGCAAGACCAAATCTGAAAAGAAACTTGGTCACTTTGTATATCGCATACCCATTCACACTGATTGCTATCTACATGCCAATTCCCACCATCATCCTACACAACGACTTTCTGTTATCAATTCGATTGTACACCGGCCTGTTTCCATATCCCAACCCGATAATGTCCAAGCTGAATTAAACCATATTCGGAAAGTTCTTAGGAACAACGGTTACCGTGCTAGGGATATACAGTCTACCATTAATCATCATCTTTATCCACGACCATCCAAATCTGCAAAAACCGATTCTCCTGAAGCAATAGTCTTTCTTCCCTATATCTACCAAGTTACCAATCGCGTAGGAAAGTTTCTTCGAAAACAAAACATTAAAACAGTATTCAAACCCCCGAGAAAAATCTCACAGGTTCTTCCTTCACCGAGAGATAAATTAAACACTATGCCATTTAAAGGTCTTTATAAAGTCCCCTGCTCTTGTAATGCTGTATACACTGGTGAAACAGGACGTAAGTAAAAACTCGCATCTCTGAACGCCATTATCTGCAAATCCCCACTTTTATTTAGCAGAAAGTTTCGCAAAGCCATTGAGATTTACTAACACTCTAATAATCTCAATCGGGAAGAAGGATTTCTCCTTCCTTCTATTTGGAAAGTGCTAATTTCTAAGCCCCTCCTACCGTCACTGAACGCCGACTGTACTTATCTATAAATTCTCGCCTTCCTTCAGATCGTTGAAAGAGTTTCGCTTCTGTCGTGGTTTACACGTTCAGTTTGGGCTCTTTTGCTTTTCCACCTAATGAAGCCCCTTACGAAAGTGGGCAAAATTTTATTTTTAGTAGATTGAATAAATGTTCTACTGCCCATCATGTTAAAATAAACAAAGTACATCAACAAACTATAAGATAAACAAGTTAAAATCATAAAAAATATAGAACTGATCTTAAAGTTGGCTTCGTAGCTGAATAAAATAATATAAGACGGCGCAAGTCCTTATCGATGCTTTGGCACAGTGTTGGCATAGAGCGGTTTTTGCCATGCACTCTTTCGGACGCCAGCTTCTTAAGTCACATTTACTCTAAGTAATTTGTTGAAACGGTGCTTCCAATGTGGTATGGTTGTTGTCCTATAATATTATATACATGACCGCGCAACATGTGCGATGAGTTCGGCTACACAGAATTCCCAAAGGAGACGCGAAGTAATTATTGCAACGGTTAGATGGACGAAATCAGCCATAATTAAATTTTAAAATTTAATTTATCTGATGTCTACACTATTGATTACAATTTACAGAAATGCAAAAGTTGTGAAATGTGCGTTGGTATAAAATATACAATGTAACGACAATTGAAAAATTCGACATTTAATAATGGAATTGAAAGAAATATTTGACTTCATTTAAACTGTTACAAAACCAAAAATATACTTCGTAAAAAGGTATTTATTTCATTCGACTTGCACTAATAAAATTTGCTCTTGCATAACGTTTAAATTGTTTATATTACAATTTGCATCACATATTTTCTTTATTTTCACAGTTTGCATTTCTAGCCTTTATCTGGAAACTTTACTGGGGAGTTACAACCTTAATATATTTTATTAACGAACAGTGATGCATTGTTGCAACTTCTAATATACAGTGATGGTGATATAGTTGCACCTGTTTGTACTAGCGCAGTCTGGTGGTGATATTAGCATACATTTGCTGTGAGTAAAAACAGTTTCTAAAAAATATATATGCTATGCCGTTCGCTATTAATGTAATTTTGGTTATTTTAAATGTGTTTAGCTGATTCTAAAACTAGTATGAAGTTACATTGCCATTTAGAGTAAATGTTTCTTTCAGAAATAATATGGCTTTTCATTCCCTCAACAACAAATATTTTTCTGGGAGAAAACTAGTACTAGACCCAAAGAGATTAATGAAAATCATCTACCATCTTCTCAAATATATGATTCAGAGTGATTATACCGATAGTAAACCAGAAGATAATGATAAAAATGCTATGAGTGATAAAATGTTGGCTTTAGAAACAGATTCCGAACATAGTTGCTCAGGAAATGAACCAGGAGAAAATGATATAATCAGATTTTAAATAGACTACGCGGAAGAGACATCAGAAATTCTTTCGTAAATAACGAATTCCAACTCACATCACCTACAATAAAGGTAAGCTCAACATACCTGCAAATTCAAATATTAAAAAAATCTGTAAAGGGTTTTACACAAAACGACCCTCGCAAGTGGACGTTGTGACACTAAACAATTTTAAAAATCAAAAGAAAGTGGGGGTAAAATATCTTAACGTTCTCCTAATAATACTGGAACAATACAAGGAAACACTTGGTAACTCGAATGATATCAGTTTTCAAATAAAAAACATTACCGGCGGTGGGATGCGAACTTCAGGTCCTGCGTATGCGATAACACTTGCAGTAGACGGCCAGCAACTCTCCTCTTTGTAACATTCAGTCATGCAGCTCTGCGATGGAGCTGTATTAAGCACAACGTACTTATTTGTTGTCCCTTTTTTCTCTTTTGCAACATTTATCCTGTACTTGGGTGCCATTTTTGTCAAGGGTAAAGCCTCAGCTATGTTGAAATTATTACTTTTATTTATTTCTCAGTTACAGCAAAATTATATTTTGTTAAGCTGCTTACCCTGTATATATTTTATCGACATTTTCTCAGTTTTATGCAAAATATTGCCTTTCTCCAAAAATACTTTTTGAGTTATACCGGCAACACGCAGACAGACAGACAGACAGACAGACAAACAAACTGACTCTCGGAGGGTAATTTTTCACGATTACAATACTTCCTTCGCCTTTTAGACAACTGGATGAAGAAGACTGAACAGAATTTGAATCAGTGAGACATGAGAACGCGTTTTTACCAACTACAATATTTTACAGCCATTTTTTCATTCTCTTCTAATATAGTCTACCAAAGAAATCTGGGCATAGTGTGGATACAAACATAGAGGAAAATACTTTTTATATAATGTACTTACTATAAGTATAATCAGCATACAATTGATCAAGTAGCAAATTTGAGGTCCCTAAAAGTATTTAAAAACTGGTAATAGTATAGTTACTATAATGGCTTAAGGATGGTATCTCATAATAAATTGTGTACTTATACTAAAGAAATATGCGAAAATTGCATTAATAAAAATTGTGATAATAAATGTTCTCTAGACGAGATTGGGGTGGAATATTGTTTCCAGGGCCGGTGTGCCGGAATCATTTGTGATTTCAAACCATATCGAGGTTTGCAAACATTTGATCAATTGAAAGGTTATAAAAATTAACTTACTAATTAGGTAACACTATCTCATCCATAAAAATCCGTGGTGTAAGTACTTCGATAACTATTTTTTAAATTTGCAATTGTTTACGTATTTATAAGAATAAATAACTACTTTGAGTTTGGGTACCCTTACATTCAACAGAATAACTCGCAGTCCTGTTGAGACGGATAATGTTTTGCCAAAATTTAGAAAAATCTTACTACGATGAGTTAGACACAGAAAAAGGTGTCCTACACTACGTCTAACCAATTTAAAGCTATGGCTAGAAATTACAACAGATAGTTGAATGAAGCGATGCTAAAGTCTTCGCATATTTGTCATGCTATTTTTGTTTTGCATGCTTTTTCGACGCAAACAGCCTACCAAAGATTGATTTGTCGTACTTAAAACTTGTAATACTAAACAAACTTTATAATGTTGACAGGGGCAATTCCTGTGTCTGATTCTTCAATTAAGTAAATAGAGACCGCGATTGTGTTCAGTGTGTTATATTATTTTTAAATTCTACATATTATAGATATTAACGAAACGAGTTTCGTTAAATGCCATAAGCAAACGTGTATTGTTCAATATTTTACATTCATCAATAAATTCTGGTGCAATGTATTCTTTCTTATAAAAGAGTGTGACGCAATATCTATTAGCGCACTGCGTAAGGTATTATCTATAATCACAGTTAGTGGGGTAATATCCATTACCGTACTGAGTACGGTAATAAATCTGTTAACCATGCCCAAATTAACTTGATAACTAGTCTATAACAATTATATAACAAATATATACACATTTATTTTATGTCTGTAGCGAGAAGCAATGGTGGAAACAAAAATCAGTACAGCACATATTTTAGTTCGAAACTCAATTCGATAAATCCACTGCATAGAAATTCTAAGCGCCATGGGTAACATTTGTTAGAAGAACTTTACAAGAATAACAGAACTAAGTTTCATTGCTTAGATCGTAGAAATAGTAATAAAGGGTGTTCCATTTTGAACGTGGGGATTTACTTTGAATAATACTCATAATTTTCAGAACACTTTCCTTTTCTTCACTTCAACGCATATGGCGACTCTTTTTAATTAAATCGGGTGACAACACGACGAACGCCATGCTTGAACATGGCGATTGACTGCAAATTGTTCACGTAGACCCTGTTCTTTACAAAGCTCCAACTGAAAATCTATAGAGCCGTAAGAACGTAGGACCTCATCGGCTAAATAATGTCACTGAAAAATGTTCCTCTATCGTATGGCACGTAGCGCCATCTTGCTGAAAGAACTTACCCTCGAAACTCATACCCTGCAATTGGAGCCATAGAAACTTTGCCAGCATGTTGTGGTAGCTTTCGCCATTTATAGTAACCGTTACGTCATTCTCGTTTAAAAAGCACCCCTATCACACCTCCAGCCAAAAAACTACATCATACAGTAACGGTTATGTGTTGGTGGTTTGTCAATCACTCCAGGGTTCTCACGTCCGTAAATGCGACAATTTCACTTATTGACAATGGGTTTAATCACTATCGATTTTTTTGTTATAAATTAGCATCACCTACAATGTGTTCTACGATACAGTCAGCCAACATATGAGCCAATGGACAGGCTTAAAGTTCGTGAGTCAGTTGAATTTTATACTCATATAGACCCAGATCTTTCGTTAAAATTCGTCGCATGCAGTTTCTTGCAATACCCAATTGCTGCGACTGGAGAAAAAAGGTCTTGGATTTTCGGCGAACTTTCACTTATAGTCTAGTGATCTTTTCATTTGAACTAGCACTACGATTCCGCACGTGCGTCTTTACATCAAGATCACACCATACGCCTGGATTAGGTTGCGAATTGTGGTCTCAGTTGGCACATGATTACAAAGTTTGCGTGATTTTTATACTCTGTGAAAAGCTGCATGATTAAAATGCGGGCTCTAGATGGAAGATGTCAAATATAAATAGTTTACTTTTCAGATTGTGGACTAATACCATTTTTTTTAAACAAGTGTGAAGTGGAATTTTCTATTTACCATCAAGGATAAATAATTGAAAAATTCTAGTAGCGTAGCGAATTTAAGACAAGATTTTGTATCTTCTTCAAGCATTATTAGTTACTTTTAATGTAATTAGCTATACATATTTATTGAATAAATTCCTAAATATTAAATTTTTGACAAATGAGTAGCGTAATATTATTCTTAAGATATTCCATTAGTGGCGTGCAGTCATTTAAGTCTAAACTTTAAGAGAACTCTTGCAAAAAACAAATGGAAGTAAGAACTTAAATGTTTTTCCTTGAAGATATACTCACTAACCTCAATATTGAAATTATTGTATCCGAGATTTGGTATATGCTCATAATTATTAATGCAATAGTAGTGGCTGGTAGCAGTAGGGTGAAATTTTGCATTATATTATATTTTATTTCGGATTAACATTTGGTTTGTATAGCATTATAAATTAATTGGTGGTAGAGTATACTCTACCGTCCAATTATTATTCATAAATAGAAGATAATATCCAAGGGAATTTTTAAATTTTATATGGTGCATGATTAAATGTTGCTGGTTAATCCGATTTGATTAATTTGATGACAACAATGGAGTTAATTCTTAAATCAATCTAATTATAGCATTTCTCCTATGTATAAAGTATTGATTTGTAGGAATACAATTATTTAAACGAATTATTAGCAATTGTACTTCCACTAACCCTTCCTGGTACATCAACGTTTCTGCGTGTTTAGAAATTTTAAACTATTAAGATTTTCTTTCGACAATTAGTTTTTCATTAACCCTGGAATGATCAATTTGTATTTTTAATAATCGGATTTTATATGGCCGTCTTGAAATAATGAAGCTCCGTTATTACAATTTAACAACCACAATAAAGTTACTTCCTAAACACAATTTGGTTTCCGAGTTGGAAAAATCGTTGACTTGTATCAATCACAGTTATTTATATAAGATTATTACTGGGATTCCATTACCTGTCGCAGTTAATCACTTTCAGAAACATTCTGACTTGCGATCAGCCGGAAAGCTGAAGGAGTAATAATATATGCACCGGAAAGTTCCCGAAGTTAAATTAATAAAAGTTCACCTGGTTGCGTCCGTTACTATTAAAGCAATTTAAGTTTCCTCAGCATTTGTCTTCGGCGGCGGCTGTTCCGTTTCGTCCAGAGGCGGCAGAAGCGAAATAAGCGAAGGTTTGCCTTCAAAAGTGGACTTACATGAGTATTAGCCGCCGAGGAGGAGGCCTGCGACCAGCTGCGACGTTCCTCGGAGTTGGCTGAGGGCGCCGGGCTCGTGGGGTAGAAGAGCACGTGCTTCTCCCCCGTAGAGGGCTGCTGGTAGACGCTCTGGGCGCGCCCGGTCCCGGTCAGGTAAAGTTCCTCTTCGACCGGCATAGTTACGACAAATTATTGCTCTTATACACCGGCTTAACTATGTACATTAAGGAATTACAGGCTGATATGCATGAAGCGCTTCGGGCGTCTAGACTCTCTTCTCGCCCGATTGAGAGGACATTGCGGTTCGCGTGCGTTTCTGGAGGTGACGGATACAGATCTGCGTCCGGAGCGTCCGTAGTCCGCGTCGGACTGAACGGCTCACGTGAGCGGCGCTCCGCCGCGACGCCGACGCTTGCGCCTGCACAGCCAGTTACAAGACTACTTAGCTCGAAAGGCACAGAGCCTCTTCCGCAATTATTTATTGCCGACTCTAATTAAATTGATATACGGCTTTATTATAGCGGGCCGTTATCCTCTTCGGTCCCGGAACAATTTTTAATTTTTGTTTTTAGTTTCTTTGGCTTTACTGGCTAGTTTCAGCCTATACAGTGGGTTAATTGCCTTCAAAACACTTTGTTATATTATGGCTATCCTGACTGGACACTAGACAAATGTAAATTATACTGCAACGTTATGCTTATAGATATTTAAATAAATAAATAAATAATAACTATTATACGTCATCAACAATTCTTTCCATTAAGCTTGTATAAACGTTATACCCAGAGCCGGACTGGGGGGCCGGGAGATCGGACGCTAGCCCGATGGGCCGGTGGTCGTTGGGGCCGATGGTCTGCTGGTTAAGATTGATCACAAAAAAGTCCCATAAACCGTGAATATTAGCAGTATGCTCCAAACATCAAGTATGTATTTATTGACGCTTTACAATCCCCGAAGTAATTTTTCCGGGAATTTCAGAAAATTTCTGAAGGGGCTGAAGCATCGTTGAACGTTGTGGTCAAGAAAGAGATCTGTGTTCAGAAAATAAGATTTCACGACTAAATTTGCGAAGACAACGCACCACAAAGAACACCCGACAAATTTAGAATAGAGGTTTTTAATCGGACTATGGACAAAGTTTTAATGTCACAGAATTCAGATTTGCAACTCACAAGGAGTTATAGCACGCCTTTGAATGCTTTCATCCCTCGAATTTCCATTTACTTCCACATTTATCGACAAATATTCTATAAAAAGTATAGCTGAGCAAATTTGAAATGCTGCGTTTGTTTACCCATCCGTAGATACAATAATAATTGTTTGTCCTTTTACCCGGTTAGCTAGCTCAGTAAACTCGAAATTTTTTAATATTTCAGCTCGTGGCTTATGAAGGATTACTATCTACCAAAAGAAGAATCTGATTCCCCTTTGTAGTGTTGTCGGCTAAAACTAACTTTAAACAATGCTCTAAGATAGCCAATTTGTTTACATCAATGTATTTATCGTAAAACACAAATAAAACCATATAAAAACAGAAAAATATATAAAAACACAAAAATAATAGTATTAAATACTCAACCCACGTGCGATATAGCTTGAGGCTACTCACAGGCGCGTTGCAAACATGGAAACTGCTAAAGATCATCAGAACTATCGTCGAAATAAGTGTCCTTAAGAGACGTAAATGTCAAAATGTTTTAATACGGCCCTGGCTGGTCGCACTTGGATCTAATCCAATCGACACAATACGCGTACGTAGACGTAGACTTTACCGCGTAAGTACAACATTTTCCTATTTCGATTTACCTACGCTCCTCGAAGTAAGCTGGCTTGCATCATCTCAAACCTCGTATTGTATCATCTAATTCTGGAAGTCAAGGCGTAGAAAATAACCACACAAACTACAATGCTGGTTTCCCAGCACTGGCAACTCTCACGTTACGGCTCCGTAACGACGTACTTGAATTTCGTAAATGCGTCTTTAGGTGCAGCGTAAATTAGCGTTTCTAAACGGACGCTTTAAATGTACTCTTGAAATATGGTACGAATGGTGTACTTACATGTACACGTTGAAGAATTCGTTCAGATCAAATATAAACACTGAAGAAGACGCCTGCTCCAGCTGCATGTTACCTTGTGAACATCACAAGAACTAATATACAGCAATTCACTCACCAAATTCACTTAGCCGTCAGCCATCGCACCACTGCCCATGTTAGACTTCTCTCACCCCACTGCTTGCTGGAACATTGCATTTCTCGCGACACAAGCACATATTTCAATTCACAATGCTTTCTTTATTCAGGATTGTCTTTTAGAACATTTATAATTCTAAAATACAATATTAAATCTAAGAATAGTACAAAATGTATAGAAATATGTTGGCTTTTAACTTTGAATATAAAATAAACATTACTGGCGAGGGATCGAAGGTTCGATTCAAGTTTTATCCTGAAGTGGAATAGGTTGTTATCGACATTACCAGAGAAATACACCAAAGAACAAACTAAACAGGATGCTGAAGCAAATAACAGTACTATTGATCACAAATTCCACAAAAAATATATAGTTTGTTGCCACTGCGTTATGCAAAAATATAATTTATATGCTGATCTAGAGAAAGCATATAAATATTTATTAAATCTTTCTATTTCGCAAGTCGCATGCGAAAGGTTCCATTCAAAATTGAAATTTATTTTAAATTAAGGAGCTGTTTGTCTCAAGATCATTTCAAAGCTTTCATGTTAATGCCTTCCGGAGGACGTTCTAATGTCTATTGAAAATGATAATATTTTGCATAAACTGGCAGATAAGTGTAAAAGCATGAGCGACTTGTAATTTGATATTATAATCTAATGTTAATACTATATTTGGCCCTTTGTTAGTTGATTCTGAGTTACATCTATGTGCAGTAAGAGTTTACTACTCTGTCTTGTGTATTTATATTTTTTGAATTATCTGAGTGGTGTTTTTAGAAATATTATTTTTTAAAAAATTTACGATTAGTTGGGTTTGTTTGCCTGAGCAGAAAATTCATTTTTGAAAGTGGCAGGTTTAGGGTTAATTGCCGGTACAACCACCCAGTCCGGCCCTGGTTATACTTTTATAAGCCAGCTTCACTTAACTCAAGTTATCTTATGTATTCTTTCTTATGTATTCTTGATCAGGTGTAATTATAAGGTCCCAAATTTGCTTTTACCATTACTTTTTGAAATTTGCGTTTCGGTAAGAATTTGCCATTTGTCTAACTTATGGTCCACTATGCGCTTCCCTTTGAATTGGGATCTTATTTTCACATTTTGACAAAGATTTTAGGTGGATTTTGAAAATGTCAGATTGGCACTACATGCCTTTCGCGTCTAGCTTCAAAGTGTCGCGGGTTCTTTCGGTTAGTTCCCAGCTATTGATACTTCTTGTAGGACATACGGTGGTTCATGAGTCCCAGATTGAGGCATTAGCACGATTTCATTGCTGTGCAATATCCCTTTTAATTTAGGTCATATGAAGGCAGTTTTAGATCTGCAGGTACTCAGATAGGAATAAATTGTTTCATTTGATGTTCTTGTAGCGTAGCCGGAGGTTATTACGCTTGTACGGCTGTTTTTTTGCCGCTATACCGTCACTGTTTTTCTCGTAGTGCAATGCGATTGCAGGCTTTGCATTTAGTCCCAAATGGTAGAAAATAGGGTAACGTTTTTGTAGTTTTAATATTTGGTTCCTATATGTTCTTTTTTTGGGTTGCTGTACGGGAACATTGCCAACACGAATTTTGACCGGAAACAAGTTTCTTTAAGCAAAAACCGTGTAAAAATGTTTTCTTTTAGTTTTTCTAAAATAACTCGAAAACTATCCATTTCTCGTATATATTATTCATATATAAAAGAAAGGATACAATTTCCTACATTTTATGTATTTGAGGTTTTTTATCAGATCAGCGGTTCAGCCGCGAGCGCCGCTAAATTAGGCGCAATTAGCAAGAAATTAAAATTTACCAGTTTATTTCAAAATAACTTTTAAACTATAAATTTTTCGTAAACAAAAAATCATATGTAAAATAATGCTTCATATATGAAATGAAAGAGGATAAAATTTCCTACATTTAGGTATTCAACGTTTTTTTTTGTCCGATCAACGGTTCTGCTGGTAGCGTGCGACAAACCACGTAATTTATATGCAATGGGGTTGCCTGCTAATAAATACGACATTATAACTGAAAAAAGCAAAGTTAATTAATAAACAAAATAATGTAATAAATAAAAGAAACGAAATAGTAAAAAAAGGAAACAGCACATTTTGGAAGCAGGTGGACCTCATCTTCACCGCCACATCTTTCTTTTTGAAGGCCCCGGCCTTTAAGCATTCTGGTATACATTTCAGAACCCGTTGTGGTATTATTGGCCAATTTCAATTTATCTGACCAATAGTAAGCGGAGTGCCGAAATCGCTAACCGAATGTTGGATGGTGCTAAAACGCAGGCCGGAAAGCTGTATGTTGGAATTAATGACATGCAAATAATGAAAAGGAAATAACGTAGGTATCTCAAAATATCTCCCTTGTCTATAAATCTCCAGGAGAAATTGATTAATATTTATAATAGAAAGTATAAATAATTGAACTATAATTTGTAATGCCTCAGTAACGCATGGATACAATACCAAAAAGGGCAAGTATAAAGTTGCTACTGGATTAGTATAAACTATTAATAAAACATAATATATCGCAAGTACTTACTAGTAGATATGCCATATTGTTTGCCATAATTATAGGAGCACATGGCTGATTTCCAGCGATACATTGGTTCCCACCAAAAATTTGGCTAAAAACGTACAAAACTCCCAAGTAAGCCCCCGATTATGAAACAAGAGCTATCGTCAGCTTACCTAAAGTTGAAGAGTAGTCAAAGCGAACGTGCAAAGGTAACGTTGGCCCGATAAATCCGCCGTGGCGACAAGACGTAAGTAAATTAACCAAAGTCTCTAATTACGTCAAAAAGGCATTTGTGCTCTAGGTCCTCAATAAAACTAGCGGAGATCAGCCAAACCAAAGGGCTTTTTGAAGCACTAAACTGCCAGGGCACAACCACCTCGCACGAAATTTCAAATGGAAAGAAGCGTCAGAAACCAATCATCTGTTCCAAAAATTCCAGGATATCAAGAACTTTCCACAATTTTGGGAAAAAGAAACCTCAAAAAAACCTCCTAAACAATTTAGCTTTACCATAAGATAACAGCACAGTAAATGTAATAAATCAGGTCAGGAAATTGTTGTTAATAAATGCGCCTAATGTTGCCTAACCACTAGGTGTGAATGTATGCAAGAGTTAGGGCAGAATAAATGCAAAAGATGAAATCTAGTTAATTACTAGGGTAGTTGCATGCGAAACCACATATTAAATATAATGAAATGCTTAAAAATAGTATACAACTAGTTAAGTCTTCACTAAAGCATGCGAAATTACAAATTGAAGTCACCTACTAAAGCTTAAAAATAAAATTCAACTAGCAATTTTCTCTTATACAGGGGAAGTTACAAAATTTCTGTAACAATCTGTTAGGTCTCGTTTTCGCCAATAATAAAGCCTGAGCTTAGTGAAAGCTATTGCTTGTATCTATTCCTCAGGTAAAGCAAAAATAAACAATGTTAATTTTTTAAAGTGCTCACGCTGTATATATTTCTGTGAAATGTTCTTGGGTCATTCCAAGTAGACATATAATATGCATGCAAAATATCGTCTTCCTCCAACAAGTTTTCAGTTATACTGCCAACGGACAGACAGACAGACAGACAAACAGAGAGAGAGAGAGAGAGAGAGAGAGAGAGAGAGAGAGAGAGAGTCGGTCAGACAGACGGAACTGAGAAAACCTGTTTTTCGACATTTAGGTACTCTAAAACATGAAGATATGAAGAAATCTCGGAAGGTGATTTTTTTCGTCATTACAATACTTTCTTCGTCTTTTGAATTAGGGTAGTAAAAACCAATTGATTAAATTCAGAATAAAGTCAAAGTTGAGGACGTGATATAACACATCGGAATTTTAAAACGACGATGGGCAAGTCACCTCATGCCACGAAAAGTTGATATATGGAAGAAAAGGGTACCGAATAGAGGCCAAGAACCGGAAGAAGAGATGGCGGAGGACCTAGAACTAGGTGGATAGATGACGTTAATAAAGTAGCAGGAATACAATGGATAGGCGCGACGACAGATCCAATGGCGACAACTTGAGGAGGCGTGTATCCAAAGATTTAATATTTAAACGCTGGGGATGATGATGACGATATCTCTGCTACATCCAACTGTCTACTTCGAATCGATCCACAACACTGGTTTTATACAACTAATAATCTACAATGTTGATCTTTACACTCATGAAGATCGATTTGGGTATTATTTTGCCTCTAACATTCATCACTAAATAAAACTTTTCTTTAAATTCCACTTTTATTAAAAATGATCTAATACAAAAAAATTGGATTTTTACCAATTTCGTTGGATACCAAATTTTCGTACTTTATTTGTAATTAGCAGTAAAATTCTGACATGTTATTTTATTTTTCCTTATTACCTACAATCTAGATTAGTTATCAGAGTTACCTGGATAGAAATTTTTACTTAATTAATTTACACTATTACAATTATAATTTTATCAGTTATATACAGTTTATTATATTAAAGTAGCCCTTTATCTATCGATTTGTATATGTCGTTTTAATAATGAACATAAAACTCGGTTTTAGAAAGTATCTATAATTTAAGTCCCGTATTCTTCTTTTTATTCTCTTCTTCGTCCTCCGTTTTCCATACTTTGGATGTAGTCTTTCCTAATATTTTTTATCTCTCTCGGTCTTGGGCTACCCTATACCAGTTTAGTCTTGCCGTCTTTTTAATATCGTCAGTAGATCGTGATTGACGTCGCCCTACACCTTTTTGTCCATCCACAGTGTCCATATTACAAGTTTACCACTCTATTTTTTGTATCTTGCTACATGTTTCGCCCAGTCCTACTTCATCTTTGCTATTCTTCAAGTTATATGAATTTTTCCACTATTGATTCCTGAGAACCCAGGTTTCTGCTCTCTATATTGTCTCGTGAAGAATAGATTGCTTGCAAACCCCTGACTTCAGATGTAAAGGTATGCCCATTTCCATTACATCTTTTAGTTTTCCATTCACTGCCTTGGTTTAACTTATTTGTTTATTTAATTCTAGTTCAAGATTTACTTTTCCAATAGTGCTAGTCTGTCTTAAATAGTCGTACTTCTCTACTCTTTCCAGCTAGCTGTTTTCTAACATTATGCTCCCCGTACTCTATATTCGTCACGTATTTCGCTTCATTGAAGTGCAACTGCAGCTCCACTTTGGATGAGGCAGTATGCAATCCATTAAAACCAATAAAGTAACATATCCTGTACCAGAAGCTGCTAAAATGTATTCCATTACCTTAAGGAAGAGCTGAAGTACAACTATGGCCTGATCTAAATCCATATTAAACAGCAGGCAATAAGTTATGGTCTGTTACATATTTATTGTGTTGTTGAAATAAGACCTTTTCAAGTATCTTCGAAAAAGCTGGGAGTATACTTATTGGTATGAGATCTTTAAATTGGACCGGATTTTTATCTTTTGGGAAGAGAATATGCATATTTCCAAATACTGGGAATAGTATTTTGCTAAATGCAGCAATTTATGATGTGCGTGGAACTGTATATAGATAAGAAAGTTTGATCATTGAGATAGTAATATATTTAATTCCAATGGCGTTACTCTTAATATTTTAAATTATTCTTTGGACACTTTCTGGACTTACGGTAGTAAATTGAAAATTCAGATGTTGATTATTATTATTATCACATATAATCTGATAAGAGAATTAATTCTTTCCGAAAATTTTTTTGAGTGCGTTCCAACAACGTTTTATTAATTTGCTCGAGCGGGATGCTAGGGCAAATTAGGACGTTGTTGGAATGCACGAAAAATAATTTCCGGATATGAATTAATGCACGAATGCAGACTAGGTAAGAAAATCGTAACGGCACAAACCCTCACAGTTAGGTTGATCTACCTACAAAAAATTTCCAAGAAATTTTATTTTTGTCTTGGTTACGGCTCGTGAACTAATTTTTCTATTGGTCATTAATGAGTGTCGTACGATTTTCAATAGTAATATTAGTAATATAACAAGGGCGAGACATACTTACCGATAATTTTGCACACTCCAAGGGTCGAGTGCTGGTTGCAATGAAAACTGTCCCGAGGGTTGCCCGAGGGCAGTTTTCTAAGAGCAACCAGCACGATGACTCTTGGTACGGGCAAAATTATATGTAAGTGTGTTGCCCGCGTTTATATTTTGAAGATTATTACACAAAACCCGTATACGAATTATGATTTAAAATTGATCTAAGAATGGCAAAAAATTCAAATTGCTTCTTTCTTGCAATTTAATTTCTAATTATGTCATCATCCACGGGGTCGATAATCATCCCTAGGAAGCTTATCGCTTGGTAAGCAGCCCACGGGCGCTTATCAGATAATCAGTTCGGAATTGGTCGATTTTCAAAAAATACACGATTCTCATTGGATGATATCAGTCATGTGACAGTTGTGTGTATTAATCATCATAATTTCTGAAATACTATTAACAAAGCATGAATTAATTTGGTTGGCATCAGCTAGCTGATCGGTGATAGTCGATTACTTCCGACCAAGATCTAAAAGCTTTATTTTTTCCACATATCTTTGCCATCCAAAAAACGAAACGTAATTAAAGATATCTCTCTTGCCATTTTTAATTGGAACATTGGTTATATTTCTGAGGGACTAATATTCCCAATGTTGAAGCAGACTGGTTTATCTAAATTTTGCTTTTGCTTTCTCTCTTAATTGCATAAGCAGTTTAACATTATCTGTAAACCAAGGTGCAGGTCTTTTTGTAAATCGATGTGTGCTCAATTGGACATTCTTATCAAATATTATTAACAAGGTCGCATTATAGTTATTTATCTACTTTGCGTTCGTACTGAAGCTATTACGATCCTGGTTTGCGTATCGTAATAGACAAAAAGGGATGCTATAATAAAAATACTAAAAAATATTTTTTCTTTGCTTAAAAATGTGGCGCCTCGCTCGTCGTACCCTAAACCCACCCGTGCGTGCTACAAAATGCTTCTTATAAATCTCTTATCATAATATACTACTACGAGTACTATACAAGTGGGATACGTGCATTATTAATATACGTGTGTGTAAGTTACGAAAGAATGCGTAACATGAGTTATGTAAGCACACAAGTATATTAATGACGCATTATCAGACATATATTGTACAAAATTTTATCTCGACTGCCTCAAATTAGAAATAACTAAAAAACGTCAACAGAAGTAACCTCCTCAAGAAGGAATTTATTTGTCGCTTGATTCTCATAGTGTAAGACAAGCAACAAGATAAAAGTACAAGCTCAGTGTCAAGAAGCAACATTTTGATCAATCTAAATTCCTACTATCAACTGCACAGTAAGTATAAAACCTTAATTTTTAGGCCGCTGTGGCCTATTATCATCCCCCAGCTACCCCACTAAGCTCAAGTAAACAACATTGCCCCATGGAAGTAGATCAGGATTATTAGCGACAATATGTAGTACCTCCGAATTACCAGTACACGCAACAGCAGACTGTAGTAAATAATTCATGCACGCCGTTTTCTATAAACGATATCGTGCAGGTGTCAAACAATTCTTTTTCTCCAAATACATCAGGCCAAAACAGCATTGTTTATTACCAACAGCCACAATCATCGCATGCAGGTCAATACCCTGAATGGAAATTAGTTGAAAACAAAAAACGTAGTCGCAAGGAAGTCAACGACACA
This sequence comes from Agriotes lineatus, assembly GCA_940337035.1. NCBI lineage: Eukaryota > Metazoa > Arthropoda > Insecta > Coleoptera > Elateridae > Agriotes > Agriotes lineatus. Next base: position 160,644,723 of record OW679197.1, read on the forward strand.
ACATAACAAGCAAACAACTACTGGTTGAATCCCACAAACCGTTCGAAGTGCTAAAGAACAATAACACTGATACAAACCACAATCAAGTATCTGAAAGAAAACGATCCTAAACCTCCACCAATTTTTGTCTTTGGGGTTAAAGTAATAGAGCCCTTAATCAAATTACTCGAAAAGGCAAAAATGAGTACGAAATAAAAGTACTACATAACGACGAAGTGAAAGTCTTGCTAAAAGCTTCCGACAAATATTCAGTCATAACCAAAGCGCTAAATGAAAAAACCAGAGACCTAAAGACTCCATTTTGGGTGTAAAAATGTCTTGTTGCTATAGTCTCCGAGGAAGTGTTGAATTATCTACACCCATTCGTCTATATCTCCCATTAATTCAACTCAAAATGTAATTTTCCGATATTCCATACACAACAAAAGACTGGGAAAAAGTTAAATAAATATTCATGATCACTAAAACTCCAGATTTCCTCACACAGTGGAGACACGCACAAATCTAGAATTTTCGGTTGTCGTAACGGATGTCCTGTTCATATTTTTTCGCAACTTCTCCTTAATTGTTAAACAAAAGACCAATTTGTCAGGTTTCGCAACTACAATAATACGAAATATCCCTAGAATTTCCTAGGCAAAGTGGAATGGAACGGGCTACACGACTGCACCATATCCCGCAGCAACCCAAATGTATAGCCCCACTAAGTAAATTCGGCAACAAAACAAAATCCATCAGAAAGTGTCTGAAAATGCCACATGGGACAAATATCGTGCATATAGATCTATGGATAGATGTCAAATCGGGCAATAAGCGGGAGTTGATTACCAACTGCCATCACACTTGTGGTACTAGACTCAAAGCCTTATCTCAAACATCATATTTATAACCTTCAAACATCAAAACCTACCCTTTCTGATACATAAGGTCAACAGGATATATACCCATTATCAGACCTAGATAATCAAAATATCACTTTCTTAGGGCTAATCTAAACTACAAGACATAACACACAACTTCCCCAAAGCCAGACAAAACCTTCGACATCCTTTTTAAATTCGCCTAGCACTTGAGTTGCAAGCTTAAGACATAGCGCGTAGGGCTCACTTTAGTCAAAAAAGCACCAATATGTGTTTATATCAAAGTGATCGTAACAAAGTGTGATTAATTATAGGTACTGCACCGTCTATTGTAAGCTCTAACCATTACCGGTTGATGTTGACGCATTTGTTGATTCTTGAAAGATATTATTATAACACAGTTTTTGACCTCCATCTCGGAACTCTTCATAAGGTTCTCCAAATAGTATGCTTCTGTCCAAGCGATGGTCGTGTAATTGAATGAGATGTAGATACATCAATTTCGTCCTATTAGCACCTGTCCAGCGGATACCTGGTGTTGTCAACGTATTACCACAGTAATTTGTCTGACGTGTCACTGTTGCAGTGGATAAACTTCTGCGATAAATCGTTTAATAATTATTATTTTCTTCATATCCATAATAATGCACAATTACCATGGTTTTTGTCAGTTTAATAATGAGAAATACTCAAATGTCAACATTTAACCGCGGTTAAATATATGTCAAAATGTAATAGCTTGTGATTAATTTTAACATGATTATTAAAGGGGTTTCAACAACTAAATTTTATCTATTTATTCAGGAAATAATCACTCCGAACATCTCCCGTGCATGTAAACTAGCCTGAATAAATGTTGACGATTTTCTGTCAGAATGTTTTGCTCTGAAGAAATATATCTTGTAAATTTTCCGCCCATGTTGAGCGGCAAATTTACTTAACATATTTTTTAGCAAAACATTCTGACAGAAAAAGTCAAAATTTAATCGGCTATTTTAATGCACTTGGGATATTACTGTTGATTATTTCTTTCATATCCATAATAATGCGTAGTCACTATGTTCAGGATGGAGCTTGTAGTGGACTGTATGAATTTATTTTTGACAAATTACAGGATATGTCTTAGGGGTGCAGGAATTAAAAAGGGTGCAACCCAACGGTCTTGTGCGGTCTCACACGAGATGATGTAACAAAAGACCTGGGGTCCGTTGGGCAGCGTGAACACAGTGAAACAAGATTTCAAACTGTATTAATTTAATGACTAGTTCTTGTCTATTTATACATATAAAAATACCGACTTAGCTTACAAAGTTAAATATTGGCTCTAGTTCAAGCTGCTATTTCTACGTGCGTGTCTAATTTCATAATAAACAAACTTGCAGAGTGCAGAATTGCAGGCTGTTCACAGGGTCATTCGAGCACTGATTACATTACTGCTGACGCTTTGTTAAGCATTTTCCGTATGCAATATATGTTTGTGAAATACACGCCTAATTAAAAGGATTAAAATTTATGTTTGGTTCCTAAACACACTATGGTTTCTGTCAGTTTAACAATGACACAAACTTAAACGTCAAAATTTAACCGCGGTTAAATATGTGTCAAAATTTAATCGCTTGTGCATAATTTTAACATGACTATTAAATGTGCTTCACCAACTGAATTTTATCTATTTATTCAGGAACTAATTACGCTGCACAGCCCGCGTGCATGTAAACTAGCCTGAATAAATTTTGACGATTATCTGTCTGAATATTTTACTCTGGAGAAATATATCTCGTAAATTTTCCGCCCCTTGTTGAGCGGCAAATTTACTTAACATATTTCTTAGCAAAACATTCTGACAGAAAAATTCAAAATTTAATCGGCTATTTTAATCCACTTGGGCTATTACTGTTGATTAATCTAGCATGAAAATTGTCGAATATTCCAACCAAATATGCCTAACATTGAAAGGGGAAGTAGATCAGGCCATAAGTAAATTAAAACCGCGCTAGCGGAATAACAACGAAAGTAGTGATGGGAAGTTTCGATACTTTTGCGGACTCGTTCATTCCAATCCCATTCCGCAAGTGGATCGAGTCCATCGGATTCGATCCTCGGATCGACATCAAAATTGAATGTGCATTTCAGACACCCGGGGTCCTCGGTCATTCCGGACCCGGAACGAACAACGCGCGTATCTTTGTTTTGGTGAGTGGTCACGCAGTCGGTAATTCAGTATGTTTATATGTCTCAAACATCAATCACTGATAACTGATAAAAAAGCATGCAACTTCGGCCGTATCATGTGTCGCCTGTCGACGTGGAGCCTCTAATAAAACGAACACCATCATCATTTGCTGTTCCCCATCAACACATTGTATTGTATTCTGTATTGAAATGGATTGAATAACGGAATGCCAAAGGAATGAATGTCCGCGAGAATTGACGCCTCGCTACCCTTTCGTTCCTCGGAACGAATCTGGACCGAAACTTGGACTCGATCCAAATCGATCGTGCCCCGGATTCGATCCTTTGTATCGAATCCGACCGGATCGACACATCGCTAAACGAAAGTACTGCAAGCCATGGGTGAAATTGGAGTTGACATTATACATAAACTAGCCAGGCAGGTTATGACTAGTTAAAGTCGACCTTCTACCAATCTACAAGAAGGGTTCTAAAGAGAAATCTGAAAATTACCCTCTAATTACCTTGGTGTCACGTGCAAGCAAGATACTCCTACACATTATAAAGGAGAGAATAAAAGCTTATTTGTCATGTCAAATCCCACCAGAACCAGCTGACTTCGTTAAGAGTAAAACTACACGGGAATTGAATTATTGAAAAGGTACGGGGATTTAATAAATCAGTCTGCATCTACTTTTTCGGTTACCAGAAGGCATTTAACAGCATTAAATGGAACGAACTTTAGAAAATACTGACGGAAATGGGAGTACCTCTTCATTGATCCAACAAGTGTACTATGGAAATACTGCGGTAGTACAAATAGAAGACGGACTCTCGGAGTCTTGTCAGTTAAACAAATGAGTCCATCAATAATGCCTTCTTTCCCAAATTCTCTTGAATATCTTCGGAAAATATATAATGAGAAAGACTCTCGAAAAAATACGACGAATTTGCGATCGGTGGATACAAAATAAGCAACCTAAGATACACCAACGACACTGCCTTATTTGCATACAGCGCTGAAGAATTATAAAAACTCTTTGATGCACTGTAACATGACAGCCGTAATTATGGCCTAGTCGTCAACACAAGTAAAGCAAAGGTCGTCGTTACTGACCGTACAAATAACAATAGACCAGACATTCTGCAAACAGGACGATGCGAAGTGGTAAACCAGTATGAACGTCTAGGGCCCTTGTCAGCAACCAAGGAAGCAGCTTTCTGGAAATTAAATAGAAGATGCAAAATGGCAAGGCAGGCTACATCAGACGTTGATTAAAAAAATCTGGAAAGACAGTTGTATTACCATTAACACCAAGTAGATGCTTATAAAAAGCCTCATATTCCCGATGATGGTAATATTTCTATTTGGAACTCCTTTGATGAATTACACCTTTTGATTTTTGCTTCCGCATCTCTAAAATGAACACCAAAGTTCGCATCCTTATCCTTTCGAGCGTTGCAGCGGGGGAATTTAAATTTTTGAATGCGCAAACTTGGAGATAACAACGGTGGCTAAATTTGAAACTAGAATACCCTTGCTTCTTCCGGCAGCCCTGAGAGAGCGGCCTATACGAGAATCAATAGTGACTCTGAGAGAATTTTCTCCACGCGATTCCAGAGAAGGCCTTGCAAATTTCGAGCTGCAAGTATCATCACGGCCCGTCTTTGGGCAAGCTCATTCCGTTCTAATTAATGTGGCAATTCTCTCTTTCTGCTGCATCCTCTTTTTGCTTTTTGCTTCTGCGACATTCTCATTATGGGGCAACTCATTTACTGCATCTCCACTGCATTTGCAATGTGCACGCTAATGTGGATGTGCCGGAATACAATTTTCCGAGACCTTTTGGGCCACTAAACACCTGCGTTAAGTTTCCAGTCGCATTCCTGCGCAGCAGATGAATCTTTTTGGTTTTTACCCATGAGAAACTCATGTATGTGTGCTCCAGAATACCGCAGTAAGTACACGCTCACTTTGCTAAAATTTAGTAGAATTGTGTTGACGGTACAGGCACTTATGCCAGCTTTAAGTTATGCGTCAATCTAAAACAAAGGCATTTGGTTATCAATCGCGCCCCTATCACGTAATTTATTAGCTTTCTTATCGGTCGCATTAGCGATATTAATAAGAAATTTACTCGCGCACTAAGCGTGTACAAGCTGCAATACAGTTTTGTGTAATCTGACCTTAATTGCTTCCCCGCGATTCAGTTCAATTTTAGCATCTTGCAGAGCCGGCGATTGGGCGTTCTTTTGTTAAATGTTTTTTCAAATTTTAGTTACAAATATATTAATTTTTTGACAATGTAATTTGTGATTTATTCGAATATGTTAATGTTTCGAATATCTTTCTAACATTGTGATTTGGGTTTGATTTCAGTCATCTTAATTAAAATTTTCCGCTGTAGTGCGTCAGGTTTTCTCTGGATTTTTTTGGGTAACTTGTGTAATATTTCTTGTATAATTTATGCTTTATAATTGAAGCACCGTTTGGGTGACATTAAATCTACTTACTGTTACTAGTATATTTCTTGTTTACTTATAGTTACGACCCTTCACGAACCTGTTCGTTCTTTGTTTACATTTAGGTTGTGAAGTTAGAGGCATCCATGGTAGATGGTAAATTGGTTTGTTAGCTAGACTTTTGTTGTAAATAACGACTGGCGCCCGTTTGTATTAAATATATTGAGTTTATTTAATAACTTTAGGAACCGCTGCCTGTTCCTTATTCACGCCATATTCTGCCGACGGTTTGAGCTAGCCAGAGTTGTTTTCACTCCTCGTTCAAGGGTTGTACAATATGGGGCAGAGTCGTCAACCCTAAAAAATGTAAATACTAGAATAATGAACACATTTCAAATGTGAGTTTAGAGAATAATGGTTCGTGTTTTGTGTTCAACGCGGGGGACTGACGCTTCAATTATCAATAACATTAGGGAGCCACAAAACCTGTTACAAATTGTAAGTCAGCGAGTACTGAATTTCTTTGGACACATTACTCGACAAGATAACGAAAGTTTGGAAAGGCTAATTGCACAGGGTAAAATGGAATTAACCAGGGCTCGCGAAAAATCCCCGAGAAGATGGTCATACCAAGTAAGGAATAGCAAAATTCATTAAGCTGCAAGAAATGCCAGAAATAGAGAAGAATCGCGGGAAGTAGTCCACAGAATTGGAGACCAATTACCTAGCACAGTCAATATATTACGACTTTTATCTTGTAAAGAAGATGTCAGGACATTTTCAAGGTTTACGTATGTTTGAGTTATTTATCCATTTTTCAAGATTACGACCCCGCTTGTATATAGCTTTTTTTAATATTTTTCCGTTAAATGTAAGTGAGTAGCAAGTTTTATGCAAGTCGTCGCCCAGCTGCGCTCTGACTTTGAGCCGTCTCGCTTGCACGTGGGCTGTTTTCGTCTCGTAATTGTTGCGAGCTGGGCTTTTGGGGTGCTTTCGGCAGTGAATTCAAAACGCCAGTCTATAAGAGCAAGTGAGAGATTTTCGCTCCATCGCAGTCTGTCTGTTTGCGCCCCGCCAGCTTCTTGCCGATCGGCAGGGTGGCGTGATGCGGCTTGAGTTAGTCAGTGTTGGGAGTTAGTTGCTGGCTGTTGCTGCGAGCGGGTGCCGAGACTGTGGCTTTTCGCCACCCCTCGCGGCACTTGGGTCGTAGGAGGCGGCGTGACCTCTTCCCAGGTGAGTTTACCGATATAGCATGTTGTCGAGAATGCTTCCGAGCCGTTTGGTGCGCCGTTGTGTGTGTTTTTGGTGCTGCTCCGTTTCTCGACCAACGCCCTTGTAATCTCACGTGCCGTGCAGGCATTAGATCACTTCGACGTGGGATTCATCGCACGAGGCTGTGCAAAAAGGTCACCCTGTCTGTGTCCATGTGAACCTCGTTGCCATTTTGGGCCGTATCGTTTCCTGTGAAAGGTATTTCCGGAGTATGCGTCATCAACGAGTACAGCTGCTCCTTTGCGACATTCCGATGCTGTGAGGCGAGGTTGTATCATCGACCTTAGGACCAGGCGATACTGCAATAAATAAGGTAGCGTGTATTGTAGAAGTTAGCCGTTAAATAGTTGCCACGTACATGTAATATTTGCCTTTTCATTTTGAGCGCTAACTAACATCAAATAACTGTAATCCGTGTTCCGCTATTGTGTTTCGCTATAGTAACCCATTCTGGGCCCGTATTTATAGTCATATTTGCCTTTTTGCTTTGTACGGTGACGGACATTATTAGTAACTATATGTGTTGATGTATATATATATATATATATATATTTATATTTATATATATGCGTTAAACTAATAAATCGGTTTGTTATATGTTGTCTTGAGATTTTCTCGCGCCTGATACATGCTTATTTTCAGGATGAGTTGTCCGCAGTGTAATATCGATATGAGGTGGAGCCTGGAAGAAGTTGTAAGTGTAAAGGTGGGTCAGGACGCTCCGTGGTCGCAGTACTGGGAGTCGGAAGGCAGCACACAGATTCTACAGCTCATGTTGAACCACCCCTTGCTTCACCGAGTCTAGTCGGCACTCCTTGTTCGGGCAGGTCAGCGGTCCTATGTGAGTTTTTGTCATAATTTTGAGTAATATCGTCCGCGCTCGCCGTCTAGCTTTTTCGTGACTTTTTGTATGAGCTGGCGCGGTGTCGTTAAAGTCGATTTTGGCCTGTAACAAAAAAACGATGAAGAAGAAGAATCCAAGTGTTGAGCAGGGTTGGGATCACTGTTACGGGGCAGACAGTTGGTTTTACGTCTATGATTAGATCCCTATCGCTGGTAGTAGCTGTCAGGGTTACAACAAGTTTCGCAGCTAACAGACTGATTCAATAAGTTTACACCGGACTTTCGTGTTGCTTTAGATTAGAGCGTTCCACTTCAAGCATCAGGTGTAAACTTTTTACCATTTTCCTTTTAATTTACATGTTAAAAGGAAACATTGACGACTTACGCGTTGCTACCTTTAAAGGTACTTAGAGATCTTGACCTAGCTTAGTGAATGCTTCCTAATATTAACAATCCAGGGGGTGTTTTTTCAATTATCTCAATATACGTTTAGAAAGTCAGTGCCAAGGCAAAAGTGTTAAACACGTGTATATTGCTACGGATAGAAACCAACATAAGCATTTTCTAATCGATTCAATATTACTCCTAGCAAAAAATGTTAAATCAAGTACGAAAGCAACACAATAAAAAACAGTTTCGACTGGACTAGAGATTCAAATTGTGATTTTTATTTCAATTCTTTTATTTTAACTTTTGACTTGGCCTGTTCTGATAGTTGTGTGCTTAGATGCGACCGAATTTTGGTATTAAATTTGTTATAAATTTGTGCATAATAATTTGATCATCGAGCTTAGCAATAAATAATTGCCGCGTGTAATTAAATTGATATATACCCTTATTATAACGGGCCGTTATTGTCGACGCCGAAATTCGCGGTGCTCCTGGCCGCTTGGACGCTTTGTCAGGATATCTGCAAGGAACACGCGGTCGGACACGACGTAATCTTATCCTGCCGGCCACGCTCTTCACCAATCGGATTAGACCTCGAAATTCCCTAAATAAGATCGGCTTAGGGGTCGGACCTGACGATGTTATCGCAGGCCTTTCTTAAAGCATTGTCTTTGTTCAGACGGAATGCTTAATTACCAGTAATACGTAGAAGTTATGGTGGTAATGAAAAGAGGTGCTCGGTGGCAGCCTTCAATCACTTCCGACTCGCTACTCTGGATGCGATGTATTAAATATTCAGCACACTTAAAAGGGATGCTTCCAGATTACGCCAGGAATAGTCTACTGTGCATTCTGAATACGTAGGCGACTAGGATGCCGGATCGGCGTAGCCCTTTATATTTCTTTATTTTTCCGCACCTACCGGACCGAAAAAGAGTTAAATTAGGCGACGCCTAATGGGATAACACCCCGGTTAAGCGGCGACTATCGGTTATGCATGCGAAGAAGGAGCGGTGTCCAGTTTCAGGCGGAGCTTTCAGGCGCCTCTGAATATTTCAGCGCGCCGGAGATTTTTGTCCGTGATAATACATATTTTATGAGCGTTGCATCTTTATACTCGCGGCGCGCCGCAGAATTACCGGGGTCGCGTCTATTAGCTGCCTGGGATGTTTTTCAATCGGCTGATATAAATGAAGGATGGATGGATTCGAATTGAAGTTAAGATGATTCCTCGTAATCTCGCGGTGGATCTGAGAGCGTTGGAAGTGGTGATGGCTGGGATGAACCAGAATTCGCATGCAGATTGAAGATTTAACGATAAAAACCCGTCCCGGTCCGCGTATAAACTTTAAATAAACTCCAATTTAGCGAATTCATAAGCGTCGTCGCCTCCCCGGATTATGTTTTCATACAATCGCGCATATATTTTTCGTAAGCGAATTTGTTTCCGCAGAACGTATTGTTACACCAGCTGGAAAATTATGAAAATTGAAAGAAGCTCTCATTCCACCTCGGGAGATCGCTTCCGCCAATTTAACAGCGATATTTTACCGACGTCGAGTCGCGCGACTTACTTTACCATTGGACATAAGCCCATCATTTCGCCAACCGCATTTGCCAGTTCACTTTGATCCTCGCGCGGACCTTCATATTACCAATATTACAGCTCTCCGGAAAGATGCGAAGAACCGCGCAGACACAAAACACCACTTTGTTCTTCGCGAACTTGTTCTCGATGAGGGCACTAAGAAGCTTTCACACAGCAAATATTCAATATCTATCACTAGCACATCCGTACACTTACCACAATTCTAATGGAGGAAACTCCAGTTGTAAACGAAATAAATGAGTTGTATCTGCACACTCTTGTAATGTAACATTTAAAACCCTTTTTCTTAAAAGCGCATCATCTGCTACGATTTACAGATGTTATGCTCTTTCACAATAAACCTCTGGTAGCGGAAATGGGCTGTATATGACTCATGGAAGTTATAAAGAATTCAGTGGCTTATTTTGGTGAAATGAAATAACATATTAACTTAATGAAGCAAAAGCTCATGAACTATTCGTAATATAAGACGAAGGGAGGCAGTATATTGGAAATCTAATCAAACTGAAAATTGTTATTGATGAGTTAAATAAATACAAATTCAAAATTTGTCAACCGTATTTAATAAAAATAATACCCAGCTTTTTCTTATCGTGTTCTCTTTTTAGTACTATGTTGATCTGCCTATCTTCAGCGCATATTATTATATTTTTATTTCTGAATTTAATAACTAAATAAAATGTGAACACCTACACAACATACCCTATTTTGAATTTTATATTGCCTCTCTCATGTGGCTAATTGAAATATGATTATTTAATTATGCTTTACTGTAATCAAGGTATGTTGCTTTCTATATTTTATTCATTTGCAACTTATCACAACTTTTGCACCAGCTAGCAAATGAGACTCGTACCTACAGGGTTAGAATGTTATACTTTAGATGAATGTAACCATTGTATGGCAAATGCTCGATTCTAACGAATGCCAGTTAACTTCAAATTATTAGCTCCAAATTTGCTGTTCTAAACATAGAAAGTTCAGCGTATTTTGGCCACAAATTAACCAATACAAACAGTTTACCTTAGGTAAATTATAACAATGCATTTCGAATAAGCAATAAGCACGTTTGGCTAACCTGTAATTCTTTTTTCAAGTGCAAAATGAAGCCAACTAGCATTTTTTCCCTCGGCTACACGCCTATCTCGCTTCCGGTCTCCGCAAGAGAACGCCAAGCTTGTATTTTCTTTCTGGAACGGTTTCAGCTGCTCCGACTTGTCTCTGGAATACGAACCAAGCCTCTTCCAGGTCCTACACATTGCTGTACTCTTCTCGTAGCTCGCAGTCCGAATCTGGCTCGAAAGACGACTTCGCACAGGCTACAGTTGGAAAGGACGCCAAGCTTGTATCCTCTTCGTGATAATATTTTAAATGTTGCTACCTGGACCACGATCCAAGCCTTTTCTAGCCCCTGTACCTTACTGTCTGCCTCTCTTAGCTGCAAAACCTGTAGAATCTTAGCTTCGAAGGTAATACATACAGCCGAAGCTCCAGGTCCAACTTACTATTGAACTGCACTCCGGAATACTGTCGAATGAAAGACAAATTATATACTTTTATCAAGAAAGTTTATCAAAATCGGGGAACCAAACCCTACACAAGTTTTTGGCTTGGCTTCCCCAAACAAAAGGCAACAAACGGCACTCTAGGTCACCATAGCAACATGATTTCCAATTGTTTCTCTGTAGGTGTACATTCTGTGATATTAATGGATTCTTCACTTTCTGATTACTTGAAACTGCGAAGAAAGTACGTTGCACCGATCAACAGTCAAAAGTATATATATTTTTATGTTGCGCTATTGTAAATAGTAGTATAACTTTTATGCCCTCTTACCTCTTAGGCTAATTCTTGTTTGTTAGGAGATTTTTCGAATTCAAACACCCTGACACTGCTGATGTCTTGAAGCTCTTATAATTAGATTATAGTACTTGAACTGGTTCAACATTTAACTTTCACATATAGCGTTCCCTCCAATTGTTGTACCTATTACTCCGTTTAATATAATTCAAGGCGCAGTATCTAAAGTTTTACTTACGGTTAATCTAAGTTATTTATACAATAATCCTTTTTGAGCCTGTTTCAATTCGTAGCCGTGTGAGGTACACAAATTTGATCGAGTTGAAGAGTTTACGTAAGGACGTAAGCAAGTAGACATATCGATTGTATTTAAAGACTCTTTGCCGCCTCCTGGTAATTTCAACACTCTTTGATCATTTAAAACAGCACGCTGTTTTCACTGTAGCTGGTCGACCCGCTAACTTGTCTATGTATCATGAACGTTTATTTGGTATGATCGGAAGCTGGTTTTCAGTCTGATTTGTTTGGGGCTTCAATCCGATGGCAGGGTGTACTAAATCGGCTCTAGACTGTAACATCACCTTTCCAATCGATTCGCGATTTCATTAGATTATATTTATGATTGAAATCGATCTTTGATTTAAGTCGATTCATGACTAATCCGAAGACATTTTCTTATTTCTAAACATCTACTTCTAAAGAATAATATCCATTAAAAGGAGAAATATATTTTTATCTAATGACAGCATAGTCATAGATGACAAAAAAGTGATTATAAGTAGCTTGAAATTTGAAAGACTTACAAAACAGTTGACTTTCGATTCTAAATGCCTAACAAGGTGCCTAAATAATGCCAACGCAGCTTCGAATGATCGTTGACAAAAAATAGAAAGATTTGCAGTAAATTTAGTGAAGATGAAACAAAACCGCTTCTACTTGAATATTGATTGCTGCACCATTTGGGATGCTAAACATATTGTATAAATTGACCAAATACCTATCTCTCACCATTTTTGAGATATTAATTTGTAAGGCGTTATTCTGGATGAGACACTGCATATAATTTTTGAATCAGAATGGAATTACCAACAACGGCAATAGTATTCGTGGAGTAATTCTGTTACTGGTAAAATTATTATTATTACCTTTTCGCAACCGAAGACGGTGTAAGTGCCTCTAACTTAATTCCGGTACAAAGTAGTCACATAGAAAGTCAATAATAATTATAAGTTGACGCGCGCCACTAGATTATAAAGTTTTGTCTAGAACCCAGAACAGAATGACCTCAACGTGCAGAATGTCGTTGTAATCGGATAACTGCGTTCTTACCTTGCTTCCATCTATTAACTCTTAATATGCTCAAAATCACCTGCATGTCGTTTATCAATTCATTTAAACATAGAGTGTACTAAATAAAAAATATGTATAGTAAACTTACAAGCTATAGAGGCAAATGATTTACTTCATAGTCTGCTGTGTACTGTAACCAAAAAAATGCGACACACGGTGACAAGATTATCTTTATTCCTTGAAAGTTAGTTTGCAGTAACCTTCATCTAATAGGCGATACAGTAAAAATAATGTCCGGTATATTTTTTACTATTTGTTTCTGTATTCTTGATTCGCCTTTTTCTTCGCCTTGTCCATAAACATCAAACTCGTACTTAAACATTCATTGTCGGATTTTAACGCAAACATTTTTTGCGGGAAATGGCTCTAACCATGACGCCACGGAATCACAAGCTATATGATTGACAAAATCTATTAGGCTGGTCATAATCCAACCTGTATTACTGACCTTCCCTTATGGGGAAACTGTAATGACATCTACATAACCTTAAATATTAGAAATAGCTAAGCTACAACTATAAAAAGGGAAGGTATAGATCTACAAGATCCACAGCTGTAAAAACTACTCAGAAAATTAAGTAAATTGACATAAATGAAAATCATACAGAATCACAATAACGGTTGGATCTACGACTGTAGGAGACGATTTCTAAGCGAATTTCGGCTTCTACTGGAGATTCTGCTGATACCATGGTGACATATTTCTCAGACCTATGGTATCAAAGAGTACGGAGACAATCCGGGTGAAACCGAACAGTTTTAAGACCATGCGATTGAATATAATGGAACCATCGAATGCTGCTATTGCCCCAACGTGGCTTAATTAACCATAGAGGACAATTTACAAAAACAAGAATCAGTAAATTTACTTTAAAATACAAAGCAAACGTGATAAACAATAAACGTATTATAATATAATCGACGCGGCCAATCAGCGTTGAAGGCGCGTAACAACGTGCTAAAATATAAGACGCAAACGCCCAGGCTGTACTAACAATCATCTAGCCACGCCACATAAAGTACAACTTTTGCTCCTAATAACATAATATACTATTTTGTTGCAACGCCAGTAAAATGTGACATTATACCAACGAAATCTGACATGTAAACGGGTTTAATAATCAACTTTAAATTTCCATGGAAATCTAGATTTGATTAGGTACTTTTACAATTTGTTGGCAGTATTATCTACGAAAACTCTAACTTATGTGATACCAAAAGAAAGAGAATTAAGATCCTATAAAAACATCTAAAAATATATAGGGTGTTCCATTTAAAATTAAAAAGCTGAATATTGATAGTAGAAGCAGTTGACTTTAATTCGTAAGTTAATATCGTCAAAATGAAGATAAAGATATACCATTTAATAATATATATTGAGATGAAATTATTTGACTGTAAAAGGCTTCACGTTGTGGTCCCTGTTTTGTAGTGTTATTTTTAGAGAAAGTTCAATAAGTTAAAATTTAGCCAAATCCGCCACACACATAATTTTCGGTTTAATTTTTATACTGTGCTCACTCTGCCTGTCAGTAATTTAAGGCTAGTTAAAATGAAATCTAATAATTAATTGCACAAATAAAATGGTTCGATGCCACTTTTTTAATATTTTATTTAACTGCAATATTATTTAAGCTAGCTCTCGGCAAACACGAAATTGCTTATCTCAGGTTGAGTTCTGAAATAGGCTATATTTACAAATTAGTAATTCATTTTAGATTATTTGTCCTTGAGTAGCTCATGTACGCGGTTTTGGTACATAAAATTTACGATCTGTTAAATGACACAAAATGTCGCCAGTGCCACAGCGATTATTTAAACGTTCTAAAAGTGATTATTACAAGGAAGCATGGGTAATTAATTTTATTATTCATCTTGGCAACGCCGACCGCTCACTTGTTTCTGGTACTTGAAAACCTCCAATTTCGCCAAAACTGATGACGTCGTTCAATTTTTGAAACCAACCAAGTAATTGGAGTTTTTGAAAAGCACTAGGCCTTCAGCAAGGTTTACTTTTCTGTTTTAATTGCTTTCTCGAACGCTGACCCTTAATTTACAGATTAATCCTGCCTCATAAAGTTCTCGTCAATCTTGCTTCGATGCTGGCGGCAGTTGACACTGCCGGATTGTTCTGCTGGAGCCGTTCCCCTAGATGCAGATGCTGCTGTAGGTGCTCTTGCAGACCCCGCCGGTCTATTGCAGCACATACCTCTGGATTCAGCTGCTTAATTGTGCTGGAAACGACCCTCGGAAAATTCAGCTGCCGTTCACACTCTCGAAGTGGGATTGGAACTGGTGGAACTCGCCACAAACACTTGTACAGCTGCCTGAACACATGGTGAATAAAACCATGCACTTTTTATATGGTGAAATGCTTGTTTATTATTAAAAAACATCAATTAAATATGGAGCACAAATTCGACAAAATACATTAATTTCTATTTTGAATTGTTCTTCTTTAACAACAAAAAATCATCACGGCGCTATCTTACCACAGTGTTTTTTGTCCATTAGAAATTAGGTTTGATAGCAAAATTACACAAATGGAGTAAAATTTGATTACATAAATCTTAACTTAATATTTTCTTAAATTTAAAAAAATTGTCCTTTGCTTAAAACTATCATTGTTCCTTCCGTCACGCACACAAATGTTTTAAAATTTACTGCTCTACTTTTCACTTTCTTTTATTAATGCACTGGAGATTGAGTTCAAATTTATACACGTTACTTGCTTTGCTTCTATTCTGTTGCCAAATTTCGGAATTGTTCTTTGCAATTTTCTATTTTCCTCTATTCCAATCTCATTTACCTTTCAGATTGCTTACCATTCACTCACCTTTACTTTGATAAATACTTTCGCTCATTTAGTCTGCACATAACAAACCTTTGGTGTCAATTAAATTTTGTGTGGTCAGGCTTTAAATATGCACAAATCTATTATTAGTTATATTACTTTATTCAACTTCAAATCCCTCTGAAATATGCTTTGCTTATGCGTGCCTTTATCCTTTTAATTACTACTTCTCGCATCTCATTGCCAATGCATTTAATACTTGTATTATTGTTTTAAATTGCAGTTTCATAAAGTATCTTAACCCTGTGCTTTATTCTCTTTGTTAAATATCTTGCACTGTCACCAGCTCCAAGTTGTAGGCTTAAAGCCACCTCAATATTTGGGTCCAAAATCTTTAAGTAAAGGGCAATAAAGTGGGGCCTTTTTTATAGATCGGACGGTATTTTAAGGTTTTGCATGTGTTTTATTAACTTTGTTACTTGATCTTTTGTAAAGCAGACATTTGTTTTTTATATACTAGGAAGATTTTGCATATCTTTCTTCTCAAGATTTTTACCTACTTTAACATTTGGATTGCTTGGTAAAACCGTATTTATGACTTATATGAAATGAAAAGACTTGTCCCATTCGTGTTGACGTTTATTTGCAAAAACTCCATGTTATTGGTAAAGAGCATGTAGAAGTTGCTTAGCTTCGGCAACTACTCTCAAAATTTTATATTTCCATAAAGGTTAAGATATTATGTCTTAACCAGTAAGTATTCATTCACTCTATTATCGTTCAGAAGTATCCTAAGAAAATCAACTGTTTTTATAAACATAATACAGTGACCTTTTAAAGTAACCCTTCTCTCACCACACTAACTTCAAATAGCTATTAAGGCAACTAGTGTTTTACAGCGGGTTTAAAAATCGAGGTCGATCATGTTAAAATTCGAGCGATGCGAGAATTTTATGATCGACCGAGATTTTTAAACTGTAAAACACGAGTTGGCTTCAATATTTTTTCTACAGCGGAGGAGTTTGTTAGTTTAAATGCCCTCGGGGCTTCGCCCCTCTCCAAAGCGGCCCTCGGGGCCCCACCCCTCTCCAAGGGGGCCCTCGGGACTCCGCTCTTTTCCAAGGGGGCTCTTGGAGCTCCACCCCTCTCCAAGGGTGCCCTCGGGGCTCCGTCCCTCTCCAAAGGGGCCATCGGGCTCCGCCCCTCTCCAATCGGGCCCTCGGGGCTCGGCCCCTCTCCAAGGGGGCCCTCAGGGCTCGGCCCCTCTCCAAGGGGGCTTTTTGAGCTCCACCCCTCTCGAAGGGTGCCCTCGGGGCTCCGCCCCTCTCCAATCGGGCAGTCGGGGCTCCGCATACAAATCGGTCCAATATAATAACTGTACTTTTAATCTCCACAAATAAGGTTTTATAAACTCTTAAAGTACTCCGTGCTTTAAATGGATTGGCATGTTTTAGAGACAACATAAAGCACGCCGCATATGACCCTTGGAAACAGTTTAAAATCACGGCTGTAGAAAAAATAGTTAATTAGAAAAACTAAAATTTTAGGTGGAGAAATAGGTTTACAAATACTATTTTTTAAGTAGAATGACACTTGAAAAGTTTTATTACACCGGACGCCGTGTGGTGCGCACTAAAAATTATTTGTGTACTTAAAAGGTACTATTTGTTATTTTTTCCTGCATCTAATTTCTTGTTTTTTTAAATTAATTATTTTAAAAGTTAAATGCATTCCATACGCCAAAAATTAAGTGCATATATTGTACACGTTTATTACGTTACCTAATATAAGGTTATATATAGCTACTCAATTAATTAAATCAGCGTAAGTAATAATCTATACATATATAAAGGAAAGTCACAACCCCGACTAATCAACGCAGAGCCGTAACCACTGGTACTACGAAGTTGAAATTTGGGTGGAAGATTCAATTTGTTATGTAAGGTCGTGCTAAAAACGGATTTTTTTTTAAATTCTACCCCTAAGGCGGTGAAAAGGGGGTAAAATGTGTTTTTACGAATTCTTCAATATCTCTTTCACCCTATGAGATATCGACTTGGTGTTTACTTGCTAAGATTTGCAATGCAAATTCCTAGAAACTTATTTCAGGATTTTGCCCTAACCAACCCCTAAAGGTGCAAATATGGAATCGGGGTGAATTAAAGAACCCTTCGTATCTCCTATATTTCTTCAGTTAAAACATTATTTTTTCTCATATAGATGTATTTTTAAAATATTTAAAAAGTGGTTTAAGGAATTTTGAAAAATTTGCCCACAAGGGGGTGACAAGGGGTAAACCGTGTTTTCACGAATTCCTCAATATCTCTTAGACCCCATAAGATATCGACTTGCTGTTTGATTGCATAGGTATCCAAGGCAAATGTCTAAAAACACATTTCAGGATTTTACCCTAATCAACCCTTAAAGGTGCGAATCTGCATTCGGGGTGAATTATAGAACCTCTTGTATGTCTTGTGTCTGTTAGAGCATTCTTTTTGTCATATAGATGGGTTTTTCAAATCTTTAGAAAGGGGTTTTAGGGTTTTTTAAATTTCACTCCTAACGCGGTAAAAAGGGAAAACTGAAAAGGGGTAGGGGGTTAAAATTATAAATTATTTCCCCTCTGGGTTCATTTCAGAATAAAACGGACTGAAAGAATTTTAGAAATTTTACTCCTAAGGGGTGAAAAAGGGTAAACTGTGTTGGCACGAATTTCTCAATATCTCTTAGGATAAAATAGGAGAATTTCTGAAATTCCATTCCCTTGTGGTGGAAACAGGTATCCTGCTATAATTTATGAATACAACATTTACTAAGTACATATCTTTTTGATGATATCTTATTGTTATACTAAAACTATAGTTTTATAAATCTATACAAGGGTAACGACAATTATATACACATTTCCAGGGGGTACGGGAAGAATAAAAGAGTCAAGGAAAACTTTTTTCGGAAGAATATTGTTTTCTTTTTACTTACAATATTGTTTTGCAGTCTTTTTTAGTTCAGTGTATTGAGTGAGGTGAAGGGGGGAGCAGAATTCATTTAAGATTTAGAAGAATAAACAAACATTTGTAGTCCGTACGAAAAACGGCGATCTTGCTAGTGTTAGATAAACGTATATCTTATGTGTTATATACGTAGTTTCTGAACGTTTAATACATTATCCATTGTAGCAGGGGGAATATAAGCGTTCCATTGTTAATAAGAAAAATTATTTAAAAAAACCTTAAAACAAAATACTGGTTTAACGAAACCCAATTAGATACAAGTAACAGAGCTAAGTTATTTTATTCGGGCCTAGGACTTTGTGGTTAAAGCATGTTAATGGAATTTCGGAAATTGACTTAAAAACATCTCGTTTTGCATCTATGTATTTCTCCGCCTTAAATCTCTGGAAATAATACGAAAGCAGCATTCGTTATATATCACTGCGTCGATGCTTTGAATCCTTAGACCGTCCAATTAAGTTTTGATCTTTCCTGCTGTAACAAACAGAATTTAAAAACCTAGAGCTATGTAAACAGAAGCATATTTACAATAATAATTGGTTTAAGGGTTGAAGTGTGCAGTGTGTACTTATAGCAGTTGAAATGGTAGTAGTACTGTAGATTAGTTGGATTTGCATGCTTATTTTGTGTACCTATTATGTAATAATTTACAACTTCTCTGATTGTAAATATCAATAACAAGGTATATTTTGGCACCATTAATTTTACTCCTTGACATAGTATGAGAGAAGACTGAATATTATGTGGTTTTCTGTAATGCAGTAAATCCATTGTGACAACAATCTATTTTTGATTTCACCTTTTGTCAATAGTCTAATCACACAGATAAACCAATAAGCATGAAAACATTGGCTTATAGGTAATAAAGGCTTACACAAACTTTATTTCGGCAGGTTTTAACGGTTGCTACTATTTTTGTAGTTAGAAGTGTTAAACATATACGGGCACACATTTGTAATACAAGTTTTTGCGATTTTTTCATGTTTTTTCTCTAAACATGTTGTTTGTTGAAGACACGCTGCTTCTGCTATTTAAACATTTTGTTTTTTAGCCTTATCGGCGTTTGTTTGCTTTTTTCTGCATAAGTGCTTCTTTCAGATTTACATTTGGTCCTTTTTAAGGGTGAACCCCGGTTACGACACGTAAGATGGCTAACAGATGCTGGAATTACTTCATTCGGAGGGGTCGATCGTAGGCTGAACGAGAAGGTTGGCTCTCGCTAGTCCACAATTGTAGTTGGAAAGATACGGGGACAAATTCGTGTAATTTTTGTGGGCGCCTCCACATGTGTCTATCGACGATGGAATAGGGTAGTACCGCCAGGTAAAATTTTCCTCGGCGACAGGAAGTATGTACTCAGCTCCAAAGTATGATTTACCCTGCGGGATTTAGAAAAAACTTACTTTGCACGTAACTGCACTTCATTTTCCAAATGAAATTCTATAGTGAATTTGAGAACTCCATTAGGATACCATTCATAAAAAATAAATGTATCGCCAATCGCAACTGCAGGGCTTATAATCATAAAACACAGAAAATGTAACTTGATCGTGACATCACACTGCAATGAAAGAACAGATATTCACCCGTAGTACAGTTTCACAAGGAAAGCGATTTTGGTATACTAACAATAAGCCGGATTTTGGTATACTCACAACAAGCCGGCACAGAACGCTTAAAGCAATACTACAATTCCAAAGGAGACATGCCCCAACACGTAATTCAAACATGCATTGCTTAACTAAATGCACATACACAATTGGCGGTAATCAGTACTTAATTAGTAGCTTGAGAAGGACCACATCCATTGATAGTGCATCCAATTTCATTTAACCAAATCTTCCAGCTATTGTCTTTTCAATCTTCCATCTTTAAAAGGTTGAATAGGTAGTTCAGCTATTAGTTGGTTTGAGTATCCTGCGTTACTGTGCGTGTATTTGGTAATAACTTTTTGTTATAAATGAAACTTGTAGGTCTTCATATTTTTTTTGTGAGATTCAATACGTGCCATGGGGAGTTTGTTATCATACGGAGGATTTTTGATAGAATCGCTGTGTGTTTTCCATTTTAGCTTTTCATCTAAGTTGAGTCCTAAGTATCTTTTTGTTTATTGGTATAGGACACTATCTATAATCACCTGTGGGTAAGTGCTATGTTTTGTGTTAAACATCATTTGGGCAGGTTTGTCAGCATTAACTAGAATTTTTCACTGTTTTAACCAATCCTGTAATGCATTAAGTGAATTTGTAGATTTTCCAATGACCTTTCCGGATCTAAGTATGTTCAAAGAATAGTGTGCCCTATAACTGGGAAGTCATTTGGCATGTATGATTTTAGTATGAGGCAGAACTGAACAGGTACATCTTTCTTCGACTTGTGTAACAGTTCTTCGTACCATACCTTGCCGAAGGCTTTTTGGATGTCTAGAAAAACTGCTGTACAAATTTTCTTTCCCTCTAGATTTTCCTTGATCTTATCTCCTATTTTGTAACATTGTTGTATTGTGGGGTGTTTTTCTCTGTAGCCAAGCTGATGTTCTGGTATGAGGTATTATGTGCTAAATA
Organism: Agriotes lineatus; assembly: GCA_940337035.1. NCBI lineage: Eukaryota > Metazoa > Arthropoda > Insecta > Coleoptera > Elateridae > Agriotes > Agriotes lineatus. Next base: position 160,665,851 of record OW679197.1, read on the forward strand.
TTACTAGCCTACTACCAGAGGACCACTCATTATGAGAGACGACAAAAAAATACAAGAGGCCAACAATTCCGATGCTGCCCATAAGAAAATCAGACCGCAAACGGTCAAACTCAGATGAAGAAAAGGGAGATATTTTTGTGGAACAGTTTGCCAACGTCTTTACTCCGCTACAATCTGATAATGACGACACTGAGTAAAAATTCATCTTGATGCTCCATATCAATGTTCCTGTCAGTAACGGCTATTTCGCCGAAGAAAGTCATTCACGAAATAAAGCTTACTAATTGTCACAAAGCACCTGGATACGATTTGATAATAGGAGAAATTCTAACATACCTCCCCAGAAAAGCGATTGTCATTTTAACAACACTCTTTATTAACACTAGGTATGCTACGATTGTGTTATTTTCCCGTCATTACGATTGAAAAACTGTGGAAACCATAAACTAGTGAGTCATCTTACAGACCGATAGGTCTCTTAATAATAATGGCAAATATATTCGAATAGCTTCTCCCGAATAGAATAAAAAAAATAAAATATGCAAATGTAATTTAATAAAGTATAAAAACTAAAACCAAAATCTAAAGTTATGAATACGCTAGCAATTGATCCTTATACGGACTATAAATATAACCAATCCAAGATAGAATAAAATAAGCATAGTATTAAGTTAAGAGTGCAAACTGGCTAGAAAATTTTAAAGTTAAGATTCAACATGTAAAATTGTTGGATGTAAAACTTCTATTGAATTGAGGAACAAAGTTAGTAAGTAAGAACTTCCGTTTTGAACCGGAAAACCGACTCTCCATGAAAGAAACATAGGCGTAAATGTGATATGAATCGACAAAAATCTAATAGTATTTGAATCGTAATGTTTTAGTTATGTTAAAGAAACTAAGTATCCTGTCATTAATGCAACAGATTTTAGAAGAATAATGATGTTTTGATATTTCTTAGTTTTCAATTAAATTAAGATTGTGGGGGTTGTTTTCTATAGTTATAATTATGAAATTTTTGTTCGGAGTAAAATTGTGGTTTTCTACAAAATTTTTTGTTATAGTATCGACTCTACTTTGTAAGCCAAAATTATAATAATAGCTACTAAACTGCTAAACTACTCATATTCATTCACCTCAAAATACTTTAAATAAAATATTTGCTCTAATTCTAATTTATTTAATCAAGTCATTTATTTCTTTGACTAGCTCAAGTTATAACAAACATCTTATCTCAGGTGGGTACTTGCGTTTAAAAAATCTATCAAAACAATTGTACAAAATTTTGGTTATTGACAAGTTATTTCAGAATGATTTTATATCTTTCAACTGTCACTGTCAAATTACTAATATGACACTTAAGCTGAATTTATATTTAATCAACACATATCAGTTCCAATATGTTAACAAGAATAAGTATTTATGTATGCAACTCATTATTCTACTGTTAATATTAATTAATGTTTATCAATTCCATATACCTGGTTATTTTTCCCTTCTTGAATGGATCCAATTCTCCTGTAGAAAACAGCACAAATATAACCAACCTATTTTGTCACATGTAAATTTGTATCTTCAACCAGAAACCCCACTTCAATTAAAATTCACCTTGTAACAATGAATTAAACACTGTTCAAGTGTCATGCTACAATCCCAACAGCCACCCAGCTTTCCTAGATGGTAGATCTTTTGTATTTCATACAACTCCAATTCCAAGATGTGGTTCTCTTTACAGCAACCAGCATGGATTCCAATGCTTCAATTCCATTCCACAAACACCGACCCAAATGATGAGTTTGGGACAGCACACCTCAACACAAATCCAATTCCCAACTGCGACTTGTATGAACTCGAACCAGCAACCCCAAGTTCAGGTTATAATTACTCCATTAATAACTTTATGCCAGCATACCCATTCAAATTAGTTACAGATATCTGCATATTGACAAAAGATGTCTATTACAGTACCTACAATCATCCCTGCTAGAACGGACTCCTTTCACCAGTTGCAATAGTCGTTATTCTTCCTTAATCACATAAATGGTCCCCTTCACCACATCATAGTGTGTTTCAGTTTAAAATTCGCTTTCATTCCATTTATTTCAATTAATTTTGTCCTCTGCACCCTTGTATATCCATCCAATAATAAACTTTTAATTATACATGGTTTATTTTGTTAATTTAAATCGATACAAAATTGACGGTGTAAACATTTTTGTAGCCTGTTGTAGTTTTTGAAAGTAATGTTTTTGTTGTGCTTGGTAATTTATTTTTTAATGATGTTAGAAGTATATTGAAAATCAACCTAAATAACCACCTTTCTGTTATTCTATTATAATTTCTATTTTTTTGTTCTGTATTCGGGTTTCGATCTGTTTTGTAAAGTAACTATAATTATTATACATATACCACGTGCCTATGTTATCTTTAAAGAAAGGGGTTTACATTGTTCAAAAACTTTTTCTTAAGCGAATCTATGAAAAGTTCGCTGACAAGGGTTAAGAGGCTGTTTCCTAAATAAAGGCCTTCTTTTAGTTTCAATTTCCTTTTGTTTAACTGAACAAATTTCTGATTAATGCAAGTTTTCATAAGTTGATAAAATATGTTGAGCTTTTAAGTTGTTTAAGTCATTATTATTTAGAAGTTTTTGATTAGTGAGCCATGCAGAACGCTTGAAAACGAATTCTTGACATCGACGCTCACCATCTTTGCGTCATTAGTTTTTATTGAAAATTTAGGTTGGGATTCAGTAATTAATCTGAAGGTTGAGTTTAGGTAGCTAGATATATGGCGAGTAGGTGAATTTAACCGACTTAGAACCATTTCATTAAATTTTTGCTGTCGGATTTGTGAATTTTTGTGGTGATAATATAGGTTTGGCTATTTAGTATTTTTGTTAATAGGTTTGTAGATGTGTTTAAAAATTTTACTTTTGCAATCTACCATCTGATCAAATGAAGGTTTTGTTAAACCTTTTATTTTACTTAACTCTGTAAATTCTTGTTCTCAAAGGAAATCTACGTGCGCTCGTAGAAGTTAGACACGCGGTGTGTTGCTCCGGCAGAAATTTTAAATAGTTCATGTTTTCTCTACAAAATTAAATTATATCAAGTTGTATCAAGGTGGTTTTTACACAAAACCACCAAAAATACATAGTAGATATGGCTAAAAAGTCAATCAAGGGATGTTTAGCTAATAGAAACATTCTACAAGCTTTAGCAGAGAAGTTATGTTCAATGGTGATTGAAAAAATAGAAAGTAAAATAAACCGGCGGTTGGACCAGTATAACGATATGGAAAAATCTGTGGACGCCTACAAGATGAGAACGCAGAATTATGTAACACCGTAGGTGACCTTGGACAATACACACAACGCAACAGTTTGCGTGTGTTTGGCATTAAGGAAGAGCCAAACGAGGATATTGACAAATCAGTTTAAATTTTTTTAACAACCAGTTAGGTTTGGTAATTGTTAAAGATTATATTGATAGATGCCATCGCGTTGGAAAAGTAGGAGCGGACAGAGGAAAACCCAGGGCTGTTGCTGCAAAGTTTATCAGCTATCGCCATGGTATTTTTTCTAAGAAAAATCGGAAAGGATCGGGAATGTTAATCAAAGAAGATCTATCCAAGAGTAGAATCGATGTTAGAAGTTATAAGCGGTGGAACTGAAAAGTTCAGTTACAAAACCACATGATCGTGTGATGGTGCTGTTATTATTATCATATTATCAATAAGATGGTTAACGATACTATATTAAGTGTGTGATAAAACTTGAACACATATGCAAAGATGATTAATTTGAATAGCAAAGCTAGTTTAAATTCGAGTGAGTTTTTCTTTTTCCTCGATTAAAAACGAATTGCTTGTTTCTTACCTTGCCCGAGCGTAATTGTTTTAGTTATTAGCTATTTAAGTAACAAGGAATGTAAGAACCTATTAACATTTGAGGTAGGCAAGTACAAGCCAAGGCGAAGCCGCGGCTTGTTGCCTGCCGAAGATGTTAATAGGCGATCCATTCCGAGTTATCTTATTAAACTTTTCTCGCTGCTGATTAAAATTTTCTTAGATTTAAAAAAAATTGTTTGGTTTGTCACCTGTTACCAGGGTTAATTTTCGTCAGTCGTGTTACCTGTGAGTTTCACATTTCACATAAACACTTTATTATCCTAGGAACTTAATAATTTGCTGTGAAGGGAAAGCAGTAGACTAATATAATCGCCGACTTACACGTTTTGTTGCTAAGGCTGTATCACTGACTTACATGGTCTACAGCGGAGAAATCTGTTTAGTTGTATTTCCTTTAGGTTTTTTTAATTCACTCTATTAGCAATCAGAATACTTACAATAATTCTATGAGCTAATTTTATGAATAATTAATTAAAGTCTTGTGAGGAAGACACCCACTGGCGTCACCCTTAATTTAGTCTGTTAAATCCATTGGCCACTTTCTTCTTAATCTTCTAGTTTCAGGTTCTGTGACTAGTGGGTTAACTGTTACATTTGGACGATTTTCTAGAGACTCATGATATTTTACCGCTTTTGTTTTGATTATGTCTGCCACATATGGAATGTTGAAATCGTTGTGGAGGGTTAGGTTTGACACAAACCATAGGGCGTTGGATAACATTCTAAGTGTTTTTGATTGAAAACCTTGGATTACGTTTATATTTGATTTGCTAGTGCATCCCCAAAGTTCGCAGCCGTAGGACCAAATAGGACGAATTATTCTCTTGTATATCAATAATTTGTTGTCTAATGTAAATGCTGAGTTTTTCTCAATAAGCTAACACAATTTTTTAAGTCTTAGGTCCATTTCTTTGCGCTTTTTCCTCACATGTGCCTTCCACATCAGACGTTTATCGAGATGTAAGCCCAGGTCTCTGACTTCATTTGCCTGAGGTGTGCGTATGTCATTGAGCGTAACTGGAGGACACGTTGAATGCGTCGTAAACGTAACATGCACCGATTTATCTTCATTTACTCTTACTTTCCATTTAGTTAACCAAGTTTCCAGAAGATTTAGATGTTCTTGGAGTAGTGCTGATGCTGTAGCCGGATTTTCTCTACATGAACGGATTGATGTGTCGTCGGCGAACGTCCCTAGACTTGGTTGTGCTGAGGTTGGTAGGTCATACGTGTATAGCAAGTACATTAGCGGTCCAAGTACGCTCCCTCGTAGAACACCAGCATTAATTCCTCTTATCAGGGAGGTTTCATTACCAAAGTTGGTTTTTGCATTGCTGAGAGTAGGTTTGGGCTCTTTATAGAGTATGGTTGCGCTTACAGTAACTATTACAGGGGTATTATAGGACGAAATATCGTAATTGGGGACAATATTTATGTAGTTTGATGTCATGCCGTGAGTAATGAAAAAATCCAGTAAGTCCGGAATTTTATTGGGATCCGAGAGGAAGTTGTATTTATTATCTACCATAAGTTTATAAAGCTCTCTGCCTTTTGTAGTTATTAAACATGAGCCCTAATGCGAGTTTTTAGCATTAAAATCTGCACCTGCTAGAAACCTACGCCCTAGGAGTTCGAAAAAGGGTTGTAACATTTGTTTGGTTATATTATGGCGTGGCGGACAGTAGACAGCTGATAACACTATGGGTGCCGGAAGTTTCTCCACTTGTATTATAGTGCCTTGTACATAGTCTATTTTATAAGGCTGTAATTCATGGTGTTTTATGGAGTTACGGATGATTATGGCCGAACCACCATGTGCTGTGCCATCTGGATGCTCCGTATGATACATTGAATAATGAGGTATTATTAGGTGAGATCTTGAGGTGTAATGAGTAAAATATCTATATTATTGACCCGTATAAAGGTTTCAACTTCCAACTTTCTCTGTTGTAACCCGTCAGCGTTCCACAATGCAATTTTTTAAAACTTAGCCATTATTGAATTAATTTATTAATGACTGTAGTTAGCATATTTAGTATCATACTATTTTGTTGTAATAGTTGGTTGAACATATTTTTGAATTAATATAGGAATTGTGTAAGACTAACATCTTCAGTAGACAAGGGTGAGTTTTTTACTTCTTGGGAATAAAGAGGACGTATATGTGTTGGCTGATTGATGGTGGGGTGATTATTTTGGTATCTCAAGGATGAAAAGTTTTGTCTTGTTAGATTTAGAGGTACTTGATTGTTGCGTACTGGGTTGATATTTTCTTTGGAGCTCTTGATAAATTGTGCATCCCTTATAATTCGCTGGGTGTAAACCTCCGCACAGGATACAAGTAGCTGGAGTTTCTCTTGTTTTCTTGCAGATTTTTGTATCATGTCTTTCTGCACATTTCACACATGCAAATGGCCTATTACAATAGCTCTTTGTATGCCCATAATTATGACATTGGGTACATTGCACAATGTCTTTATTTAGAGTGAGTATTTGTAGTGAGTGTATGTTGTATATTTCTTTATTATTTGTAGCTGGCTCTAGATCTACAAAGAATATAGGTAATGGGTCTTTGGTTTGTTTATGTTTTAAGTTCATAGTGTTGCGTACTGAATGTCCTAGTTCTTTAAGAGCTTTTTTTATATCGTCTATTGGGGTAGTATGATGCAGATGTTTTAAGACAACTCTATAAGGGCGATCTTCTTTCATCTGGTATGTATGATGTACAATCTTTTTTTCCTGCATAAGCTTGATCATCTTACGATATGTGTCAGGGGTTGTTGCATTGATTTTAACGACATTATTATGTAGATTTTTGGTCGTGTATTGTTTATCTTCTGCAATTGATAGTAGATCTTTAGTCATTTTCTTAAAATTTATAACTCCGTGAATAAAGATAGTCGGTGGCTTAGATATAGTTGTTTTTTGCTGTTCTTCGTTAGCCGCTGTACTTGGTCCATCTTCTTTACTTAGCGCTGAGTATCTGTTCTCGTGAATAATTTCTGCCCCTTTTTCAGTGTTGGTCGTTTGCGTATTAGGCTTCGTTAATCGTTTCCGTTTATTATTTGTAACACCTTGCCAACTTTTTACGGTGTTAACCTCCATTTCTTGTTCATCATCTTCGTAACATTCATTAGTGTTTTCATTTTGCATTGATTGCATGTCTTGCTCATTATCGTATTGCGGTAGATAGAATTGTGGCTGACTCGGTGTTTGTGAAGTTGGTTGATACTGTGTGGAGAAAAAGATGGATTAGGAGACGACTGGAGAGTGAATTGGCTTTGTTGATACTGGTGCGTGGGTTGTATATTCGGAAAAAATGGCAATTGTGGTAACATAGGATTTCCGTACATTTGTTGCTGGTTATAAATGGTAAATGCGCCGTTAACGCCGTTGTCGGCCTGCAGCATTTTTATTTAGATGTGTAATTTTGCTTTTAGTTAAAAGTTCTTATTTATATTAATGGTAAATGACAATTTTAAATATTTGTTTAGTACTGATAGCACCCAAACACTGTAAAGATAAACGACAAATGTTAGTTCAAGGTTCACTGTTTGATATCGTTTAGTGCACATCCGAACTGTTTGAACACTAGAACTCGAATTTCCTTTAGGTGAGAAAATAAATTTAGTAGGTACTTAAGTATGAGGTGCATGTTATATGAATGAAATATCTTTAATTTATCAAAATTGCAGAAGTATTAAGAAAAAGTTAAAGGATCCTTTTATTTATACTGCCCAACGACATTACAAACTTGGTTGTCACAAATTCAGGAGTTCGGCAAGGCTTTATATTTAAAAAAAAGTGAGAACTGTTAATCTCGGTGAAGAGATTGAAATGTGCAGGTTAGAAGACTGTAGAAATTTTAGTTGTTAAATAATCCAATCAATTACTCGAATTTATTGCTCTATAAAATTTCTTACCAGAACTTTAAGACCTACCATAATCGTTACCCTGCCTTGATCATCATATCCAATCTTGCTAATGAAGTTATCGTAACAAATGCTTTGGATTTTACATCTGATTCAAAGACGCTTTCTAACTTTTACCTCCCTCGTCTGAAAGACGAAGGAAGTATTGTAATCACGAAAAAATCACCTTCCGAGATTTTTTCAGATCTTCACGTTTCAAGGTCACTAAATGACGAAAAATAGGTTTTTTCAATTCCGTCAGTCTGTCTGTCTGTCTATCTGTCTGTCTGTCCGTCCGTCTGTCTGTATGTCTGTCTGTTGGACGTATAACTCAAAAACTATTTGTCGGAGGAAGACGATATTTTGCATACATATTATATATCTACCTCGCATGAAACCGGTACAATGTCATACAAATATATACAGGGTGAGCACCTTAAAAAATAAAACTTTGTTTATTTTTCTGTTATTTTTGAAATAAAAGGAAGTAGCAAGTTCCACACAAGTCAAGCTTTACATTTTCCGAAAATAAGACTCAACCGATAAAGGATAATGTCACAAAAGAGTAAAAATGTTTCAACCATTACACCACGCTCTGCATAAGACGCGCGCGCCGGACTTTTCCGGAGGAGACGCGGTAGCGCAGATGGAATTTCGCCGGATTTACATCCTCTGCGGACCTCGGCCAAGATCGAGCATTCTGCAGATCCGCAGATGCGGCGGGTTCAAACCCCAGCGGGATAATTTTTTTTTTATTTGAAAATGTATTTAATTTATTAGAAACGTGAAGATATTTGTACTCCTAAATGAATTTGATTTTTAAAATTATTTAGTGTCACAATGTCGACGAGGGAAGTTCTACGTAAAGCCCTTTACAGATTTTTTTAAATATCATTTCATGTAGGACAGAATTCAAAGATCATTCATGAAAAACTATCAAGTTTCTTAAATTGCTGTATCCACTTGCCTAGATAGGCAATGCAATGCCATAAAAATGTTTACATTTTCTTCAGTTCGTTTCGCTATCAACATTTTTAAGTAAACCTTTTACTTTGAGACTAAGGAAAGTTTAATTTTTTCATTCTTTTAGATTTAGTTTCTTTATATCAATTAATATTTTATAAACTTCCATGATTGATATTTTTTCTTGTTCCATTTTAGACATTTTTGAAATGAATTCATTTGGGAATGAACAAAACAAAAGGATTCTAAAAAAAAATCAATATTTTTGGCGAATTTTCACACTGTAGATAGATAGATTACATAACAGCTTTGAAGTGGCGTATATGGTGCGAGTATATAATTATAAGAAGCGAGGCGAAGCTTAGCGGAGCCGAGTCACTTAAAATACCAGCGTACGATGTACTTTCGAACGTGTTAAGTACGCTATTTTTGACACGGCCAGAAGAAATACACTTTTGTATAACGTTTAATGAATGAAAGCTTCATTGTGACAACTGACAAGTCAGTAGATTGTTAGTAATTTTTAGGTCAAAATGACATACTCTCAGTAATTTTTAGGTTAAAATGACATATTGTCAGCAATTCTTAGGTTAAAATGAGATATTTAGCCCACTGTATAGCTGTTAATTGTGTATTTGTTCATAACAAACACGTTCGTTATGATAATGACCGGGTAAATAATGTTGGGCGTGGAAAGAAAATTAAAGGTCAACGGTGTTACTTGCAACTTGAAAAAACCCATAACTAAACGCCTATTTCATAAAAGCCTTCAGAACCCAGATTCCAGAATTGCAGAAATCGCCCGAAGTCGGTAAATTTTAAAATTTTCGTGGAAGATCTCTACATTTCGGAACAATATTTCGTAGTGGGACACGTAACTCCAAATCGGTAAAATCCCAAAAAATCTGGACATATGGCAACAAATGGTGTAAGCGCACGTTTAGTTTGAAAAGATGCAGGGACATTTTCTGATAAATAATAGTAAAACAATTTTCCATATCTGTCCAAACTCATGACGGGCACTGTAGCATTATAATCAACAATCAAACGTGACTAATTTTGTCAATTAAACAGTCTTTATTGTAACAACGCATGACAGTTACTTTGTTTAATCAGTAGGGTCCGGACAGATTTAATGACAACACAATAAAATCACAAAACTGCAATAATTGTCTAAACAAACTTTAAATTAAAAAGTACAAAACGTATGTAAACCTGCAACTGTTTTGTAGAATTTGGATATCCCTACAGAATTTGCAGTTAATGCCCACCTGTAAATTGGACCAGTGCGAATCGTGCATCACTATCATGGTGTAGTATTAGAGCAACAATGGAATTATACTTTTGTCCTGCTGCACCAGATCTAGTTACGTCTACTCCTTCAAATAAAGATAATTATAGGCGTGCGAATGGGGTTTTTGTATATTCGTAAGGGTCTCACATAAATAATACAAGATCCGGCAGAATGTATACATTTTTAGTAAAGTTAATTCATTTCATAATATAATGAGGTACAAGCAAATTGCGCGCTACGCGCACGTGAAATAGGATACGCGAAAGGTCAAGATCCGAGCCGAGCGCTAAGATAAGAAAAACAAAACCTAAACAAATATAAACATCTGTGAAGCCGGAACGTGAGATTTTATTTTGTGTTACAGACACAGAGACACACATTAAGGAAAATTATATTATAGATACATTCAAACCAAGTCGCCATGCTTTCGCTATAAATGGAAATTTAAGATAGTTATCAATGTGTTTGCGAGAAATGTCAGTTTAGCTGTGAATATGGAACACTGGTCAAATTTCTGCGATTGAAGCTTATATTAAAAACAACAATTCTGTTGTACCCACCCATCGTTTTTTCGTCTTCACTTTCATTTAAATCCACGAGATCCAGTTCCTAGGCGAATAACAATTAAAAAGTGGGTACACAAGTTTCGCAGTACTGCCTCATGTGCCAAAGAAAAACCAAAAGAAAGAACTCGTTCTGTAGGCACACTTAAAAAAACCTTCGTGCTAAGCTCCAAGAGTGCCAGCAGAGAAAAAAAGGTCACTTCACTGATGTAATATTTAAAAAATAAAATTTCCGCGTTTCCTTAAGAACCCTTTGTTTGATTTTTGAATACAAATTTAGCCATTAACAAAAACAACTCAATTTAAAATGGATACCTCATTCTGCCGGACCTTGTATAATACAAAATAAATTACAGTACGTGAGTGAAGACTCATTATTACATATGCACTATTATTCTATTAACTATTACACATATGCAACTTGAAGTGATTTTAATAGCTATTTGGAAAGATTATTGCACATTTTTAATATCGAGCGCGAGAAATTGAAGAGTCAAAGAAGCGTTGATGTTAGTGACAAGCTTTTCTAAATTTTCATCTCTAAAACGAGTTCTTTGAGAGGTACACATTTCCATATATCTTGAAAATGTTCTTTCAACATCACAACTTGTAGGAGCTAAACCAAAATTTGGAATGAGATAACTATAAATATTTCTGGTAAACCTGTACCATCACAAAATTGCTGTAAAATGTGTAAATCTGGATTCCCTTTGACTGATCAAACGCTCCCGGTATGGACTTCAGTTGAAGCAAGAGGTAGTTTAAAATATTGACATTTTCTACTGATGGAATATTTTGCTTTTCTAATGAAGTGACAGTGGGTGGTATGTTGATAAAGTGATTCTGAATAAATGTGAGTTCCTGGAACAGCTTAGAATTCTCCAAAATGGCTTTACAATCGGTGATGCTTTCCTTGGGCGTCTTCGACTAATAACAAGGTCACACTTTTAATTTCATTAAAGTGTTGTGCATAGAATAAAGCTCCTTCCAACAATGTGCCCCAACGTGAAATAACAGCTTGTGGTGGTAGAGGAAGCGATAGGTACATTTGTCTGTTTGCAGTCACTCTTATACAGGGTGTTTCAGAATAACTGTTCCTAATTCTCAGAATTGAGAGAGGGCATGTTATTCAACACTTTTTAATAATAAACTAGTGTTCGGAAATACTTCCGTTTCGAGATAATACGACATTAAGGAATTGAGTCTTTCAACATGATGGTGCACCAGCGCATTTCGGTTTAAATGTTCGAGATTATTTAAATGCACAACTTCGGAAACGATGGATTGGGAGACAAGGTCCTATTCTTTGGCCTGCACGTTCTCCAGATATGACTCCAATTAATTTTTGTATTTGGGGTCATATTAAATCACTCGTCTATGCGACACCTGTGGACACAGCAGAGGAGTTAGTGGCTCGAATTATTCTTGCTTTTGATGACATTCGTGATCGTCCGCAGATATTTCGAAGAATTCGTCAGTCAATCACACATCGTTATACCTTGTGTGTCGACAATGGCGGCCATAACTTTGAACAATTTTTATAATTTTTATGTAATACCATTTTTTAAATATTAATGAAAATTTCAACCGCTGGAAAGCAATAAAATCGTTACTTTTCACATTGAGATTATTTCAAGTACTCAATTCGTTAATGTCGTATTATCTCGAAACGGAAGTATTTCCTAACACTAGTTTATCATTAAAAAGTGTTGAATAACATGCCCTCTCTCAATTCTGAGAATTAGGAACAGTTATTCTGAAACACCCTGTAGAAGCTTTCAAAAATATGTTTTATATGTACTGCAAGTTTGACTGCAAGCTTGAAATTGCTTCGAGCATGGGTTACACATGTAATTTGGATCATGTTTGGATACATGTTGTAATGTAGCATGCTGTGTGGATGCTAAATTAATTTAATATTAATATCCAGATATCTAAAGGGTATCATGTGATAACAGTTGATAACAGATTACTGGTAGTAGTAGCAATAGGCAACCCGGGGGTTGTTTACTGCAAGTGAAAAAACTTCTTTAATTTTGAATAATCTACCTTTAATAAGTCACGATAAAGGGCTAACTTTGCTTTAATTGTGAGAGTAACATTGTATATTTGGTACGTGATAGCAAGATAGCCTTCTTCACGATCAAATTTGACCAAAGGTCACAATTATAATTCATATTATAATTTCAAGATTGTTTGAAACCATTTGAAGTGGTAATTGGTACTTAAACCATCAGTAAGTGAAGGTGAGAGTGATTGTGGCATGCTGTACTACCGTTTATCAAGGTATTAAGAGGTACGAGAGCTACAACGAGCTATTTTGGGTCTTCAACAACTCAAGGGAGGTGTTTGACGACTGCCAATCAGTTAGGAGCTGATAGAAAATACACTCAAGGTACAAGTGAGTCTTCGTGAAGGTTAGTGTATTTTTATTAACAAGTTTGGTACAACAAAATTAGTGGAAAGCATTGTAATTTAGGTTTAGAGCGCAATTTAGAATATTAAATTTTCTAAATTTGCTTTGATTCGGTTAGTCGACGTTTTCGGCCATTATAAGTAGAAATTATATCATTTTGGTCTAGGTATCTGTAATTAATTTTAACCTCAATTTGGAAAAAGTAATTTGATTAAATAATTTAACAACATTTAACTTTGATTGATGGTAACATCAAACCTAGCATAATAATACAATCTAACTTAAAAGAAGGTTCTATTAAAAGTACTAAGGAGTGTGATTGACAAAGAAGTCAATACAATAATAATTTTCTAATTCAGTATTCAATTATAAAGAGATTCATTATTATAACCTTTACTCATTCAGCTGAGAAAGATAGATTCTTATTTGCTCAATAAACTGACTAGCCGAGGTAATTTTAAATAATAGTCAAGTGACATAATTTCAATCATATATTTTCATAAATGAGATATGTCAATTCTGAAAGTAATTCAAAAGCCACAAGGGAAGTGTTTAATACTATAGTCTAGATACTACTTCTGTTAACTAAGCAATAGGGTAGATATCCAATTTACTAATTGTAATAACCGTCCGAAAAAGGGTTATATAACAATGTTTTAATGGGTTTCCCTGATTTCACCATATAGCCTGCAGCGTCGAAGACAAACATACTAAGAAAATATTATCCAAAGCCGCATTAACGATTTTAGCTATAGTTTTAGCTTTAACCTGAAAGCTTACCTGGGTTGAAATTAAGTATGGTTTGTAAGATTACAATGGATGTAAAATACCAGTCACAACGTTTATTACACACCCCACCGCCGGATCCAAGCCTGTTAAAAAAAAGTATTCTGATAAAGAGTCAATTATAATTAATTATGAACAAAACGCACCCTTTTAGCATCCGCCCGTAACTTAAATTTGAATTTGCTGAGTGCTTCTTCCATGTTATTCATTTCTTTTTAATTCTAACAAGCGCAAATTTACTTTCACCCCCAACGTGTCTGGGGCTTTTCGTCACTCCTCGATGTCGATCCTGTGACCTGTCTAGTGCCTACCAGTCTCCACTAGACAAAACAATGAACTTCACCTAGTGTGTAGTCACCGACGTATTTTGCAATTTTGTTAATATAATGTTTTCATTGTTTCTTTTAAATTGTACAACTACTTAGTTCGTCAAAGTTTAAATTATTCAAAGCCTGCCAAATTTCAATTTTAAATGTAAGTAAGTACGACTACTTAAAAAAAATGTCTACTCTAACATTTTCTCTAATATTAACATGGGTATATATATTACTTTTCGAAATTGGGTGGTGTTTCGAAAAGTCTCACATATTGACGCTAGGTGCAATATTAGTTTTCATATTCAGTAATATGAAAATTTAAAACAACTTTATAGATTTAAGCAAATTTATTTGCTATAAAAGTTAATAAGACTCAAAATTACGGAAAAACTTGGGGCAAACTTCACATCTAATGTGAAAAACAACTTAATACATAAATAGCTATTTCACAACTGGTTCTGAAGTATTTCACTTTTTATAACTGGTTGCGAAAAGTGAGACGTTGCGATTCTTCACTCAGTTTTGAAGTTACAAAATTATAAAAAGTTCACGTGTTATCCAATTGACATGTATAAAAGCAAATGCGTACCTACTTTATTTATAGCAGCATTTAACTTAAGGTTCAAAGAACCGATTTTATAAAAATTAAAGAAAATCTTGTTAGCAAGTGCGATTTTGTGCAACTTTTCTGAAAATTTCCATGTATCACATAAACCAAGACAAAGTTTTATAAATAGTTATTTCAAATTTATTCAAGTTGTTTATTCTTTTTTAGAAAGACGCCACCTTCTAAAAACAACGAAAAACATTACACGTCTTTATACAAAAACCACTGTCCTTCATGTCAATCAGAGCAGGACGGTAGAATTTCAAAGTCCAGAAAAAGCAGATAATTTCTCAACAGAAACTGAAGCCGCTGATAATAATAGGAAGATCGGAAGTTTTTCAAACGATATCGAAGCTTATTTTGACAGCACTGATATACTTTCTGATTTAAAGAAAAAAAAATTATCGGAGAACCTTTACGTCCCGTCGAAAACGTGCGCAGTTCTTTTCTCGGAAAAAATTGCATTGGAGAGTATTTAAGAGGCATTTTAATGGGAGATATTTATAGTCCTCTGTGCCAGACGCGCGGAGTGGCGTAACGCTGGTTGGTCATCCGAGTGCAACGTAATTTGTGGGGCGTGGTCGTATGACGCACAGTGGTTGTAATGCTTTAGATCGTGTATCACAGGAGTCCAAGTTTTACTAAGCTTAAAGCCATCTTCCCTGTTGATATTATTTGCATGTTTTTCTATTTCTATGGCTTCACGTATCACTCGCGGGAAGTAATGAGGTATTCTGGCAAGTAGTCTGGCATGCTCAAATTCTAGAGTGTGCCCATTTGTCAATGTATGCTCAGCTACGGCTGATTTTGTGATGCGTTTGTGTTTGCAATCGCCTTTGTGTTCTTGGAGTCTTAGATCAACGGAACGACCAGTCTGTCCAATGTAACTCGAGCCGCAAGAACAAGGAATGCGATATAGCCAGCGGTTTTTAAACTTGGAATCTTGTCTTTTACCGATCTGAAGCCGTTACCCAAAGTTACTTTACACAAGGTGCAAGGCACATTAAGCCAGAAAATTCTGGGTGTTCATATACAAATACTACGCGGTCTAAGCCGAAATTCTATGCTAAGGAGCACAATATTTATGTAACCCTCGTAGATTTAGAAATATCTTCTACCTCCACTCCCCTCGTTGCCGGACCCTGTAGGTATGTATTTACTTTTTTGTTGAAAAATGATTGTTTATTTTTTACCTGTTTTATTTTAAATATCTAGCTAGTACCAACCCATAGTAGGCAGACCTACCTAAACTATTAGTTTAGTCTTACTGTTAATCTACAAAAATCAGTTAACCCCCCGCCTCCCTTAGGAAGTCTTTGGATCTCCGCCTATGATACCCCCACCCATGGTATCTGTTATCTCATCTGAACTCACCAACACATAATTGTCAGAAATTTCCTGCTGAACTAGACTGATTGTTTTATGGTAGATTTTAGATAAATATTTCTTACGCAAAGTCAACTCATCCGGAATTGTCTTATTTATATATTTTTTAAGAAAGCTCCTTAAATTCAGGTTATGCAGTTTTTGCAATTGTAAGTTGGCTGCCAGAAAAGCCTCACACAGGTCTTCATTGAACTTATCTGATGATTGGTGTGAGTTATCGAAATTGCATTTTGATTAACAATGTTGGTCTATGCTTTATTTTCTGTGGCACCAAATGATTTTTTAGACTACAATGCACCTTATTGCCACTGACGATTATTAAAAAATTGGCAAAATGTGCAATCCAACTGCGTAGGAGTTGTCACGAACTAACCATTTTGAAAACGGAACCGTTTGCACAAAACAAATTAAAGCAGGGATTTATGTAATTAAAAAAAAATTCCAACTAGTGATAAAAATATTTTAAGAATCAAACAACAAAGTTTTCCAAACCCGAACAAATACTCGGTACTAAACTCGTTCAAAACATAGACCCAAGTAAACGCAAATTTTTCGTTTTATTCCCCACAACCTTCAAATCAAATCTGTAGTTTGGATCTAGGAAAGTTTACCGAAGACACTTTACCGACGGAAAGTTGACCGAAAGGAAAGTTTACCGAAAGGAAAGTTTACCGAAAAGAAAGTTCGCCGAATGGACATTTGACCGAAAGAAAAGGTTACGGAAACACAATTAACCGCAAGGAAATTTGATCGAAATTATAAAATCCTATATATTGAGACGATATTAAGATGGGGTATCTAGTACTTTATTGTTTTATTTATCTTCGGTTGAAGACAGGTATTATTTGTCCTATAATTTTGAATTTAAAAGAAGGGCTGTTGTGTTGATTATTTATTAATTGTTACTCTTCTCAAATATGGCATGATTCATCAGACTATAAAGCACAGCGGACAGTAAAGGGTTCAGTTATAAAGAATCTTCATTTGCATTGTTAACGTAGTTGATTGTGTAATTTGAATTTATATGTAGATTTATTTTTAAACATTATGTAACCTAGGTATAAGGTATGGGATAACATATACTACATAATCAGACTATCTAGTCAATAAGAACATCAGGATTTTATAAAAAGGAGTAGTAAAAATAAGCAGACAGGAAAATGTTTGGATTGGCTATGAAAAAATGATCTAATGGGAAGCGAAGTGTGAAGGAAAATTGAGAAAAATAGCTTTGTAGTTCACAACAAGTGAAAAATAAATTTTGAACACCCTGTACATATTGGATCTAATATTTGCAGAATACTACTTAACAAACACCAAACGAAAAATAGTTATTTTGTTATATAGTTATTAAATCTAATATTTTTGTAATACTAGCTATTTAAAATATATTAAGATACCTGCGTTAATTATCCTAGGTGGAATGCAAATTTAGACTAAGTAAAAAATGCCGTTACAATAATTATATATGGTCCTGTAAAAATAACACAAAGGAATACATTTCCTTCTTTTAAGGGTATTATCATCTAAATTGAAAAGCATATGAAATAGTTGTACTTGTAAAACCACGCTCTAAGTATATATAGGATTTTATAATTTCGGTCAAATTCCTTTTCGGTCAATTGCGTTTCGGTAAACTTTCCTTGCTGTCAAATTTCCATTCGGCGAACTTTCCTTTCGGTAAACTTTCCTTTCGCTAAACTTTCCTTTCGGTCAACTTTCCGTCGGTAAAGTGTTTTCGGTAAACTTTCTGGGACCCCCGTAGTTTTCTAGAGATTTCTGTGCAGAACGGAGCTGAGAGCGGAAATCAGAAAATCAGGGGCTCAAACTGTAGCGTGCGCAATGCACATGATATTTTCATAGTGAGATCTACGTCGATGACTAAGCTTGAACAAATGACGTTGCAATAGTAAACGCGTGTAGTTATTTACTAACCTCAATCACATTGATTAAGCATAATATAGTTAAGCGTCCGATGCTACAAATACAGCAGATCTTCACCTTGCAACACTTGCTAATAAAATTCGGCAAGGAACCGACCATTCCTTTGCAAGCTGTTAACCCAGATAATTCTGAAGTGGCTTTTCATTGATACAAGCGAATAGAATGATAATCATTACAATAATTTAACTTAAGGGCGTTAATTATTAGTTTATTGAACGATTGCGTCTAATTTTTTGCAAAAATGCCGATGTCCTTTTAAAAGGACAGTAGGGTAATCGGCTACTAAGAGGGCGTTTTATTTTTTTTATTTTTGTTATTCAATTATAAACATTGCAACAATCTTTGAAAAATAGGAAACCCTTATTGATACATTCTACAACAGAGTACATATAAAAAAAGATACAAAAACAAATTATTGGCTGTGGTACAATTTCAAGCAATGTTTCGGATGCAACGCAACTTGACATTTTTCTTATTGATACTGCACTTTCTTATGGCATTATCCGCAACGACTTCGCTTTTCTTTGTATACACAACCAAATGGTAAATTCGGTCATATCTGGAAAATTCATTTACCAATCTGGAAGGTTTGACAACTTCGCTTTTTGTAGACTTTTTATAAGTCTCCAACAGGTTCATTCCGACTGCCCATAATAAGGGATCATGGACTCATCAATGCTGCGGTTTTCTTGCAAAGGTGCAAATTCAATACATTTTTCATTCAGCAGGTTCATTAGGGGTCGAACTTTCGCAAATTTGTCATCTTTTGGCGAATCGGTATTATCATTATCACAACAATGTTTTCATGATATAGTTAAATCGATCCCGGAAAATTGCAGAAGAACTGTATTGCGCATGTCGTTCAAATTCTCCCAGAACATTATTTGTCGCCGTGGTAAAAGCACGTACCTAGTTCTTATTCATGTCACAACTGCATTTTTTGAGCCACATACAAGTTTGAATAATTTACAATGAGAGATAAAGTTTCATCGCCAAAGAAACATGCGAACAATTGCAATAGCGTCAAGTGATTTGTTGGTCCAAGGTAATCCTCGGAATCATCATCCTCCGATTCAGTATCTTCCCCGAACGGATCTTTGTCGATGAAGATGTCTACGTTGGAGCGCAGCTGACCTCTAGGTGCGTTATTCCTGGTGACGTCTTCATCACCAGAATCCTCATCTGTTATGAAGGCGTTTACATCCTCAGATGCATAGAGGACAATTCCATCTGGGAGTGTCGGAATACCGTCCAGATTTTCCAACTCCTCCAAAAGCTCGTGAAGCTTCAAAGCTCATCTATAAGAAATTATAATCATTATTTTACAAATGCCACACTCCCTGGAGTGTCTTGCAGGTGATGTGAAATACCAATTTACGTCACTGAAAACATTGGTAAAAATCGGAAAATACAAAAAAAGCAACATACCAGAAATGGAAATTGTACTCATATTACCCTACTGTCCTTTTAAAAGGACGGCCATATTTGACGCCAATTTCCAAGGAATTTTTTGAGGTTACGGACTAGTGGATCGAAGCTGATGGCAGTGCATAGTTTTAGCCATTCAATACTTGTATAATAATAAACCTCAAACAGACACTTGTCAAAACTCTACCTCTTGGAGTTGGTGCGAATAGTAATCGACATTAGCACCCGTGATTCTTCCCAATTGTAGTACCGGTGGTGTCATCTATGTAACTTTTTGCGAAACTTTTGAATATAATTAAAACATTAGTGTCCTCTTAAGAGAACAGTAGCTGCAAATGGGTTGTGAGTACATGCATACAAACATGAAAGTTTCGGACTTAATTACAGAAATTTTTAGCAAAGTATGCATTTGGAATCAAGCACATCCTGATCATCACAATCGAATTGTTCCATTCGTATGTACTTGAACAACCAGTTTGGAAATTTCCCTGTCTGTATTAATGGAATTAATGTGACATTTGTAGTTGTAACACTTTTGTTTTCTATTTTTAATATCAACCATTTGGTCGCCCCAGAATAGTTTTCGCTGTTTGTCATTTTGTAAAAAAAAGCAACTAGCAATCATCGTAAAAAAGCGTCGTTGTGCACAGCTATGTCCTGCTAATTTACGCGTTCATTTTGCTAACTGAGTGCTGTAGTTTAGTGGTTACCACGTCTGCTTAGCATTCGGGAGGTCACTGGTTCGATTCCCGCGACCGTCTGCTCTGATTCAGGCTTTTAGGTGGTTTTCCTGAGTCAACAGTGTACTTTCTCTAAGGCAATATTTCTCCATCTTTCCTAGCCTTTCTTCCATTCTCCACCTTGCCTTTCTCTCACAAATCCTATAACTCCCGTTCTTGGCTGAAGAGGGACGCAAGGTCTCTATAGCAGCTCGCCCCCAGTGGGCGAATTAAAATTACTTTGAACCTTTTACCTTTCACATTCGTTTTGTATCATTCCAGATCCGTTGTGCACGTTCCTTTAGAAATATCGGTGCCTTTTTTGAAATTACCATTACAAAATTATTTCGTAACTTAATTATTTAGTACGAGTACATATAGATATGTTATTTTGCCATTTTTATCGTTAAGTGCCATTTTACAACAGACAATTACTTAAAAACATATTCTTCATCTAAAAATGTTCTATAATTGTTTAATATTTTTATTCTTCTTCCATTCTCCTTATACCCTTTAACCCATTTTTTCCATTCCGTCCTGTCCAGTGCTAGTATTTGTATTTCTGTTTTCGTCTTCCCTCTTCTTTTTCCTTTTGCATCCAGCTTGTTCTAGGTTTTCCTACTCTTCTTTTACCTACTCTGCCCATTTCTACTGCTGCTGCTTTCTTTCTATTTTTGTTGTTATTGTTTCTTGTTGCGTCATTTGTCTTATTTCTTCGTTTCGTTTTCTATCCATTTTTGTTTTTTCCGCTATCGTTCTGAGAAATTTCATTTCTGCCGCATTAATTTTCACTTCTTGTTTATCTTGTAATGGCCACGTTTCACTCGCGTATGTAAGAACTGGTATTACCACTTTGTTGTACACTCTTATTTTAGTTATTTTGTCTATTACTCGTTTCCCGAAAATTGTCTTATTTAACGCGTAATAGATCTTTACACGTTAATTTTTCCTGTTGTTTATATCCCCATCTATCTTCCCATCTTCTCTTATTACACTTCCTAAATATTCGCATGCAGTTACATTTTCTAGTTTTTCTTCATTAATGTATATTTCTCTATTTTCTTCTTTGTTCTTATTATTTATGGCCAATGTTTTACATTTTTTTATATTAATTTCCATTCCTAGCTTTTCTATTTCTTCGCTCCATATTTTCGTGAACTGCTGCATCTTTTTCTGGTTATCTGCTATTAGCACTTTATCGTCTGCATATTAGCGATGTGTCGATCCGGTCGGATTCGATACAAAGGATCGAATCCGGGGCAGGATCGATTTGGATCGAGTCCAAGTTTCGGTCCGGAATCGTTCCGAGGAACGAAAAGGTCGCGAGGCTTCAATCCTCGCGGACATTCATTCCTTTGGCATTCCGTTATTCAATCCATTTCAATACAGAATACAATACAATGTGTTGATGGGGAACAGCAAATGATGATGGTGTTCGTTTTAAAGGCTCGACGTCGACAGGCGACACATGATACGGCCGAACTTGCATGCTTTTTTATCAGTTATCAGTGATTTATGGCTTTTGGCGGCTTTGTATGTGCCCAATTGATGTCTGAGACATATAAACATACTGAATTACCGACTGCGTGACCACTCACCAAAACAAAGATACTCGCGTTGTTCGTTCCCGGTCCGGAATGACCGAGGACCCCGGGTGTCTGAAATGCACATTCAATTTCGATGTCGATCCGAGGATCGAGTCCGATGGACTCGATCCACTTGCGGAATGGGATTGGAATGAACGAGTCCGCAAAAGTATCGAAACTTCCCATCACTACTGCATATAGTAGACAGTCAATTTTTATTGGTATTAGACTATTATATCCTACCACTGTCTGGCTTTGTTTGGTTCTTACCGCCCTTACTAATTTCTTAGGTACTTTTAGTAGTTTTAGGCAATCCCGTATTATATTCCTTTGTATTGGTCGAAGGCTGCTTTTAGGTCAATGAATGTAACGAATATTTCTTCTCCTTTTACTTCTTTCTTTTCTATTATACTTCTTAAAATGTGTATATTATCATGTGTTTGTCTTCCTGTTCTAAAAGCTGCCTGTTATTCTTCCAGTCTGTTGTCAATATATTTTCTCAATCTTCTTTCTATTATTTTGGTGTATAATTTAAAGGTGGTGAAGGATAGGCATATAGCTCTACAGTTCGCACAGTCCGCGTAATCCCCTTTCTTGTAAATTGGTATAATTATGTTATTTTGACATTCTTCTGGGATTTCTTCTGTCTCCCATGTTCCCTTGAATATGTTTATTAGTAACCATTCTCTTCCGTTCTCTCCTAGGAACTTTATTATCTCTGGTTCTATTTCTTCTTGTCCGCTTGCCTTTCGTAGTTTGATACCTTTCATTACTTCGTCTAGTTCTTCTGTGTTTATATCTTCTAGAAATTTTTTTCTTTGTCTATTCTCTCGTCTCCTACTGTATTTCTAGGTTTGCGGAAAGTTCGTTCCCCACATTTCGTTCCCCACATTTCCTACCCCACAATTTGTTCCCGGGATATTTCGCCTCTCCACATCTCATACCCGGAAACTTCGTTTCCGAGCGAGCTCAATTTGTCTCCTAGGTTACCGGGTGTTGAAAAGCAAGTGCAGAGATTGGAGTACAATTAGAAAAATTTAAGATATTTTAATAAATTTACTTATTATAATAAACTTATAAGAACAGTATGTCCCCGGATTGAGTTTACAATAGGGAATTAAATTTTATTTTTAGTTTTACATAAAAATGTTATAGGAATTAAAATTCCTGCTTGGTTTGTAAAGAATTTTAATCAAGTCGGCCTTGAAAGTTGAGCAAAAACTATTTTCTTTTCAGGTAAACTACCCTTATTGTTCATAATACGGCAAAATATTACTAAGAAAAGTTGTCAGAATGAGAAATTATGGCCGTATACAAGATATAAGGAAGATACTTAGATTAAACCGTAATTTTTAATAAATACAATTTATTTTGTTCTTATTAACTTTATTATAATAAATAAATTAATTAAAATATCTTTAATTTTTCTAACTGCATTCCGATTGCTGCACTCGTTTTTCAACACCCGGTAATCTAGGAGACAAATTGAGCTCGTTCGGAAACGAAGTTTCCGGGTACGAGATGTGGGGAGACGAAATATCCCGGCAACGAAATGTGGGGTACGAAATGTGGGGAACGAAATGTGGGGAACTAACTTTCCGCATCCCGTATTTCCAGTGGTCTTCTTTTCTTTTGCTCCTTCTTCCATTCCGAATTTCTTTGAGAAAAATTCTGCCCATATTTCTAGTATGTCTTTTATATCCGATTTTACTTTATTGTTTTTGTTTCTTATTCCTTTTATTATTTTCTTTTTGGTTTCCTTAATACTTTTTCCAGCATTCCAAAATTTCCTTGATATGTTTTTTCGAGTTCTTTACCGAAGTCTTCCCAGCTTTCTCTTTACTCCTCGTACTACTTCCTTTGCTATATTCCTGATCTCTATTTTTGTCTGTCTACTCTCTATAGCTTTTCCATGGCATTTTTGGTTTTTGATTGATTTTCTTTCTCACTTCTTAATTCCACTAGAATGTTTTCTTTTTCTGTTTATTATGTATTTTTGTTTTACAGGTTTCCTTTGCTATTCTATGTATTGTTTCGGTAAAAGTCTTTTTCTAGTGTCCAATTTACTTCCACTTAATTCATTGTCTATTTTTTCTTGATATTATCTGCTTGTTTCCTTATTTCTTAGTCTATGTATTTGTATTCTTTAATATTCTATTGGTTTTTCCCATGTTAGCTCTACGTCCTTTATTAATGCTATTACTAGTCTATGTTGGCCCTCCATTTTCTCCTCTGCTATTGTTTTAATCTGGTTTATTTTATTTTCCATTTCTTGTGTATATACTATAATAACCAATTACACTTCTAGCATTTCTCTCTTTCGCTATGAATGTATATCTATCTTCTAGCAGTTATTTCCAGTAGTTCCCATTTTTAAATCATTTAGTTGGCAAAACCCTATCATTTTCTTTCCATTTTCAGTTATTCGTTCTTCTCCATATTTTCCCATGCTTTGCAATTCTTGCATTCCAGTCACACATAATCACTACCTGGTCATTTTCTTCTCTAATTTTATCTAAAAGTAATTGTAAATCGGAGTAGAAATCTAAAACCTCTTGTTCTTCTGCTCCTTCTATTGGTGCATATATTTGGCTCATACTTGTTTTTCCATTTAGTTCTATTTCTAGTGCCATAATTCTCGAACTTATTCTTTCAAACTTACTTATTGTATTATCTGCTTCCTCAGATATAATTATACCTACTCCCTCTTTTTCTCTGTGTTTTTCATGTCTTCTTGAGTAGTATAAATTATATTTTTCCATTAGTAATTTACTTCTTGGTCCTTTTTTCTTTGTTTCACTTATTCCCATAATTATTATATCATAGTGTTTCATTTTATCCACTATTTCACATTCTTTACTATTAAAGATGTTAAATTCCACGTTCCTATTCTCAATTGTTTATTTGTTTCTGATTTTTTTCTTTCCCTTACATCTATTTCTCCTTGTTTTTGTTTCATTTCCAATATCTTTTCGCTAGTTCCTGGATCGTAGCAGTCGCTTCCATTAGTAGCGGTCTTGACTGGTTCCGTGTGTAGTTTTTTGACCTACGGTCAGTATTAGTTATTGTTCGTAATTGTTTTCTTAACTCTTCATCGTCTTTGTTTTGCGGTTATCTTTCGCTCATTGTTCTAATTTTCTGTCTTTTTACCTTGGGGTTATTTTCTATTGCCTTGTTTATCTCTGTTTCTATTTTTTCTTTTGTGTTGGTATTTTTATTACTTTCTCAAAAATGTGCAGCGTACGCTACTGAGTTACAACTCTTTGCATTAATGTATTTGATTGAAAATGCTTATAATTAAATCTTTCAGGACCTTAGTAATCCGGTATATTATAAATGACAGTCTTCAACTAAAAAACGAAAGAATATTAGAAACTAATTTGAGAATTATGATTTTTTACTAAAATACAGTAAAAATTAATAAATCGTCCCTACACGATAATTTTATATCACTGGAATGGGAACAAATTTTTTCATTATAGCACAGCCAATTATACTTACATATAAGGAAATACAACTTTAATATGGCATAATTCGAAATTTTAAACCTTTCTTGAGAAAGACTACGCCACTGCACTCTTACCAAAAAAGTGCCTGAAAAACAAAGAAAATACTTTTCTGTAGTCGCGCGCGATCCTTCAACCGGAGTAGTGGTGAAGTTAGTTATTAAAGCAATTTCCTTTATTAGTAGCTTCAGCGTACTTATGCGAACGTTTTGTCCGTCCGTCCGTCCGTCTGTCTGTCTGTCTGTCTGTCTGGATCGCCTGTAACTTTCGAACGGCTACAGATATCGAAATTTTGAAAGGGGGCAAAGTTGTTGCTAAGGTCCCGAGCACCTTCATGCGCTATTTGGTTTTGGCGAAAGGTGGCGATTTTCCACTTTGCAAAATTTCCAAGCATTTTAGCACAGTGGCGGCTTGTCCACTTGGCGCCATCTACAGAAGTTCGGTGGTCACGTTTTGAACTACACATTCTGGGTGCACTATAATACTTAATGTTTTCGCAGTGCTGAAGCTACTCTTTAGACCTGTACTTGAGCAGTTTATTGTTGTTCAAATTTAGTTATTATTAATTGCGAATCGAGTGAGCTATCAGACATCTGAACATTTTAGTGTAGTTTGATAACTTTGGCCTCCCAACTAAAAACAATTTTAATATTTCTTATCTCGGCGGTGGTGTAACGACGTACCTAATTAATAGAAAACAAGTGCATTACAAAGGGAACTGCATCAAAATCAAATTGTCATGCGAAAATAACACAAGTGATAACATAATGGTAGTCAACGACCACCTAGACCTAGAGCCACAAGTCAGGGTAGTTTATCACCGTGAACGGTCCCGGCCTTCACAAAGTACGAATCCCTTATCTGCTGAACGTCCCAACGCTTCCCAACCTGTACAAGAATACCTACATCAAAGGTATGTCTTTGGTAATAATACTCTGATTAGTCAAAACAAATATTATTTTTCGCCACCAAGCGAATTATTGAACTCAAACGACCAAGAATCCTGTACATATTTTTTATGCTTTAAATTACAAGGAACTAATCATCGACATTTTGTCAAAAATGAGAGGGGGGGGGGGATTTACAACTAGAATTAGAAGTACACAAATTAAGATACTGCTTAATAAAATTGAAGATTATCGCTAGGTTCCAGATAGATTTAATGATAACACTATAAATTCACAAAACTGCAATGGTTGTCCCAACCAAACTTTAAATTGAAAAGTACAATCCGTAGTATGTAGACCTGCAACAGTTTTGTAGAATTTGGATATCCCTACAAAATTTGCAGATAATGCCCACCTGTAAATTGGACCAGTGCGAATCTTGCATCACTATCATGGTGTAGTATTAGAGCAACAAAGGAATTATACATTTGCCCTGCTGCACCAGATGTAGTTACGTCTACTCTTTCAAATAAAGATAATAATCACAGGCGTGCGACTGGGGTCTTTGTATATTCGTAGGGGTCCCACAAAAATAATATAATGCAAAATAAATTGCAGAACATGAGTGAAGACTAGTTATTATTTACTTACGAACTTATGCACTGTTAACTATTACACACATGCATCTTGGAGTGATTCTAATAGCTATTTTGAAAAAATGACTGCAGTAACATTTGTTTAGGAAACGTATTGGTACAATTTAAAAATATACAAAATGTTTTGTATATTTTTAGGAAAATATTTCATGGTCAAGATGTAATTTAGTTCTATCTGACTTGGTAGTTCATTTGCATCAATGGGAATATCTCAAGTTACGGAAAACTTCAATTTGATCATGCCATGCTGTGAATGAGCACAATATGGGAAAAAATGTATTTTTTGCACTTCTGGGACTAAAGTTGATACTTTAGTCCCCGTAAACAGGGACATTTAATCCCTAGGAACTAAAGTAAAAATGATACCGTAACTATGGTAAATTTATGTACACACGAGGTTAGTAGGTTAGGTTTTGTTTGTCATTTGACACACACTGACGCAAAACTTAACCTGCAAATCTCGAATTTGACATATACTGACAATAAACTTCAGTACTGCCAACTGATTCAGGCTATCTAGGACCTGCTGCAATTTAGTTTTTAATAAATTGTAATTGTCAGTTTCCAAATTGACAGATTCCGAATTTTGGAAATGTTTGATGATAATATTCCCAAAAGTGCAAAAAATAGCGTATATACCTCGGGACTAAAGTGCCTAAATCCCTTGAGTGGTTATTGCCCTCGGGCTTACCCCTCGAGGCAACAAACTCCACTCGCGGGATTAAATGGTGCACTTTAGTCCCTCATGATATAATATACTATCTGATTTTTCAACAAACCTTTTTACGTTAACAATTGGTGCTTGTTTAAAAACTTATTTAGCCCCTATAAAATATACCGAGTGATTTTTACTTATTTAGAAAATGGAGTTTTTCGATATTGTCAAAATCCGAAAAGAGCCATTTTTCGGAAACTAAGTAAGATTTCAATGAGATTTTTTTAAAGTGTGTTATTTTTAGTTAACTGAACAATCTCAAAGCCAAAAACCCCAAATTTTTTGTAACTTTAGCTAAAAATTAGTTTTTTATTTTTTAAATATTTTCAAAATTTCACATAACGGGTGTCCGCCGGCAAATTTCATTTTTAAACTTGAAATAAAATTTTTATTTCTTAAAATATGTTATTGAAAAAAATACAAAATAAACCTTAATCTTTGGGAAATTATTTGTGAAACAGCACATCCGCCAAACGACGCCCCTCACGTCGTATCACTTCTTCCAAACGAACTTGAAAATTTTGCATCACACGCGTAAGCAAAGCAGGTGTAATCGCACGAATTTCTCGGGTGATGTTCTGCTTTAACACATCCAAAGTGGGTGGTGCATTCTCGTAGGAAATTAGCCACTGGACAACCACTGTTTTTTGTGGAGATATCTCAAATCAAAAGTCGACGAGAATGCACCACCCAATTTGGATGTGTTAAAGCAGTACACTTGCTGCCAGAGATATTCACACACGAAGAATGTCTGCAGATTAAATTCAAGATGTGTAAAATGGCTAGGTGACCATTATTTATTATCATTATTATTATAGATTACGTACTTTTTAAAACTTTTCTAAATATACACTGCTATCAAGCTCACAAAAAGTAGGGGAGACTGGCGCTAGCTCTGTCCCACAATTACACTCTGTGTAAATACGGGAAATTTATACTTTTATTTTAAAAATCATCTACTTATTTTTTAAATACAACAATGTTTAAATGCATTTAAATTACTTAACCACTACTAGCCAAGTAAATTCATTGCTATGAAAGTAATAGCAAATAAAATAACCGATAATGCAGTACATATTTCTATAATAATAAATATTGCAACAGCACTAAGAGATGAATTAAAGTAAATATTGTATTAGATTGCATTAATTATCAGCTATCCTAAACATTAATTCAAAATACTGCGACACTTTTAACAAAGCAAAAATATATTGGATTTGTTAAGTCATTTTGCTGTCGCAGATGCTTAATTGCATTTCACGCCTTTATTCAGGTCTTTTTGGTATTTTAAATAGCCACCTAGGCTTTAGGGCAGCGTGCCCGTATGCTAAACCCTTTTAGTTCTTTATTTGGCTCCATCGCCTAATTCCAGAATCACGATTTCGCACATATTTAGCCCCAAAAGCAGTATTTTCCGTCGGTTGGAGCTCTCCTCTGATGGCGTTTTTCCGAATTCCGAATAGCACTCGGTGGTGGCGTGATACCAGCGTGGCCCGCATTGGCTTGTTTCATTCTATCGCCTTGCGATTCGCTGTGGTTTAGTCACGTGGGGGACGCGGCCAAGGTGACCTTTTGCCGGCGCTTCCCTCTGGGCAGTTGTCCGCAGCCCGTTGCAGAGAGCGCTTGTGTGGTGGTTGTGAGTCGGAGTTTTTCGAGTTGTCTTCGGCGTAGCGTGGGTGTTTTTGGAGCCCAGTTCCTGCTTCCGTAAGTGAGGGGTCGTGCCCCCTTCATCTCGACCTACGAGGATTTGGTTCAGCAGAACGAAAGTGGCCTCTTTCTTTTCGTCGTCCCGTTGTACGCGTCTTGACGTGTCTCCCGTCGCCATTGAGGCGGTTGTGCATTCACCCCCTTTCGCCGTTGTAGCATCGAAGGTACCTGCCACCTACGATTGCAGCTTGTCGCAACTCAACTGTACCAGGCTCCCTCGCCGCCTACGCACTAAGGTATGTGTCTTTAACCTGATTACCGCTGTGAACGCGAGTGCTAAGATAAATCGTCGCTGCCCTTGCATAAGGCAACGTGCATATTTGTACTCATTACTCATTACTGCGCCAGTGCATTCATTCAGACTTGTAGACTGTTCATGCCGCGAATGCTAATGTAAATCGTCGCTGCCCGCCGCCTAAGGCAACGTGCATATTTGTACTCATTACTCATTACTGCGCCAGTGCATTCATTCAGACTTGTAGACTGTTCATGCCGCGAATGCTAATGTAAATCGTCGCTGCCCGCCGCCTAAGGCCACGTACATGTTTGTACTCATTGCTACCTATTCCTGCTCATTGCTGTTCACTAATGTTCAACATCTGTCGTTAAGTTTAGAGCGCGCGTGCCAGCTGGTGCCCTTAATTATAGGTTAAGTTTAGATACAGGGCGACGCACTCTGCTGCCCATTGTAACCCGAAGTTCAATATATGATTGGTTAGTTAAGGGAACTATTGTTTGTTTCGGCTTGTGCATGTTCTGTTACAGATAGACGCCCCTTTATTGTACGGATTATTGTACGACGGAACGAGGAAGCTGTGAGCGTGCAGGTGAGTGAGACAGCTGCGCAGTCGTGGTCGGATTGACACCTAATTATAAGCCTTGCTTAAGGCAATCCCGAAATTGTTATTTGACCTTGCAACTCTTGAGTAATCCTATCGGCGGAGTATTTGTGCATGCTTCGCTCCCGTCTAACCGTCCAGGCCCGGTTAGCCGGGTTAAGACAGGCTTGGTGGCGCGCTCATAATTTCGACATACCCTGTATATATTATGCCACCGCACGCTTGCCCAGAACGTATCGTGTGACTCACGCCCGACTCCCTGAGCGTCCCAGCCGTGGCCTATTAGCCTATTTCGAACCGATTTCAGGGCAAGTGTGCCAGTTTTCCAGGACTGATTCAGTGGTGCGATGCTCACCTTGGGTGGGTGTCGTATAGTCCTTTTAATACCGTAACAGATTATACACAGGATTTTTCTACTAAGTACACACAAACCTTAAACTGCAGCTAACCTAAGTTCGTACCTTGACGACAGTCAAGATTGGATCTGGCATGAGATGCTTGTGTTTTGCCTCCATTATCTGAAAATTTGTAGAATCACCGACAAACTGAGAATCACATTATCACGCGTATGCGCCTAAGAACCAGTGGGCTGTACACTTCTTTTCCAGTTCCAGTTGCTGCTGCTGCTAATTCTATATCTTGTTCCACCGAAAATATCCACGTTCCAGAAAAAAAACTTCTGTTGATTAAACAATATTCTTCTTGGTTCTGAATGCATGCATTTTCATCTTTTACAGATCCTTGTAATCCTACGTAAAAAAAAATTACTGAATGATAATGAATGTAACGTAAAGCATTTTTTAAAAATTATTAATACTTACATTTGAGGTTATCAAATCAAGCTGCCCGAAATTAAACTACGAATAGGTTAAGAATAACAAAAATAATTGGCGAAGAGGAGCAAGACTAAATTAATAGTAATAATTAACAAAGAGCAACACAACTGATTAACAACAGCACTGGAAAACCTGGAAATTAGACATTTGTAATTTATCTGACGAGCTAGCAATAGCGAAGTGACGTTTGTGTTTTTCGTGTAAATGTACCTCTCCGCAAAGCTTCCTTTTTGTTGGTGCTCTAGTTTCCCTTACTCGACTTTTAGATTTAGTTCACATATTTTCCGCGCTTTTTGTGTGCTTGGTGGTTCTGTAAGCGTTATTAGTGGACGATACGGCGTAATCGCATGGCTGCAGATTGCGGCTTGCTCAGGACCGGCCGACCTGACCAATTAAATAAACGAAATTTCATATTCCCGTGCATTATTTTTTACTTTTCTCGTCCGACAGACGAAAAAATCACCTTCCGAAATTTCTTCAGATCTTTAAGTTTCAGGGGCCCTAGGTGACGAAAAACATATTTTCTCTATTCCTTCTGTCTATTTGTCGGAGGAAGAACATGTTGTGCATACACATTATATACAGGGTGCCCGTTTTTGGAGCTCCACCATGGGGATCTCGGTAACCATAAGAGATACGAGGTCGGTTAAATTGGGGCAAAGTTGCGCAATTTGGAGCTCAATAATATGCCGGTTTAAAATTTCAAAAATTCCGATTACCTCCGGAGATATCCGAAAAAAACCGGAATTTTGGAAATACGTTTTTATTTTTTCCTCGGCTTATTTGGTGACCTAATTCAAAATGAGTGACACTTCGTCATTGCAACTTTTCCTCCTCTACAACCTGCCGATGTCATATTTGAAATCAGACGTTTCGATTTTCGACAATCATCATCAACTTTGGTTTTTCTTATGGGCACTATCTTGGATTTTCACATTTTTGAATTCAGCTTTGTTTTCTGATTACGGTGATGTATCACATGTTAAGGTTTAGTGTTGCAGTTTGGGTGAAATATCAAAAATTCTGTTTTGCAAAGACTGCCTTGGATATAACATCCATACTTTTGTTTAACAAAGGCATTGTTGACAGTTCGATTTAAGTTGGCTTAACGTCACCTACAGTTACAAAATTAGTATAAATTTATTAACAAAATGCTCTTTTCAACTGAAGAAAAACGAGATATGCTAGAAATTTATTTATTTGACAGTAGGATATAAAAAAGGAGAAAATTATGTTTTAAATTTACAACATAGGATAAAACTAAATTTTGAGAAACAAGTAAATAAAGAAAATTATAAGAGGTGCTCGAAGGGTTCACCCTCCACTTCCAAGCACAGCTCTATGCGTCTTCTTAAATTCTGCATTGATCTTAAAACGTCCCTTCTTCTTATTTTGGTCCTTAAAGTTGTGATGATCTTCCTTCGCAGCTCATTAATATCGGCGGGTACAGATTTATAAATGAGATCTTTCATAGTTCCCCATAAAGAGTAGTCTAATGGGGAAAGATCTGGTGAACGTGCCGGCCAACGTATGTCTCCACTGTTTGAAATGACTCTACCCGGAAATATTTCAGACAAATAATCAGCCACTCTCCTAGCATTATGTGGCGGAGCACCATCTTGCTGGAACCAAAGGTTATTCAAGCGGTTGAGGCAAATGTTGTCATCGATGTAATCCGTAAGGTAGGTCCTTAAAAAGTGCAAATACCCATCTGCGGTCAAATTGTCTTCGTAAATGTATGGGCCAATGATCGTACCGCCAAATAAACCAACCCATACATTTAGCCCGAAACGTGCTTGTGGTCGACGTCCTTGGTGTTCGTGTGGATTTTCAGTGGACCAGACATGTTCATTGTGACGATTGAACATGCCTGAGTTGGTAAATTTGCACTCGTCCGTGAATATCACGTTGGAAAGAAAATGGGGATTTTGTTCCAACCGTGCCATGATATTCCTACAAAACGCTGCCCTCCGTTCAGTATCTCCTGGATGCAAGACTTGGGTGATATGAATTTTAAACGGGCGATATTTATGTTTTTTCAAGACTCTCCACACTGCTTGATGTGATACGTTAATTTCGTCTGCTATAGCCCTTGTTGAAGTTGAAGGATTATCTTGAATCTAATGAAGAATTCAATTCATTGCCGTTTATTATTTTTGAGAAAGTTTTAACAATTTACTCACCGCCTGTAAAATTTCCACTTCATTCGCATTTGGTCTATGAACACGTCTTCGAGGCTTAGAAAATGCACCAAACTCGGCTAAATTTCTATGAAGGAATAACAAATAATTTTGAGCTGGTTGTTGTCTTTCTGGATACCGCTGTAAATATCTTTCCGAAGTAACTTGCGCATTTCGATGCGAAGCGTAATAAATTTCTAGCATATCTCGTTTTTCTTCATTTGAAAAGGGCATTTTGTTAATAAATTTATACTAATTTTGTAACTGTAGGTGACGTTAAGCCAACTTAAATCGAACTGTCAACAATGCCTTTGTTAAACAAAAGTATGGATGTTATATCCAAGGCAGTCTTTGCAAAACAGAATTTTTGATATTTCACCCAAACTGCAACACTGAACCTTAACATGTGATACATCACCGTAATCAGAAAACAAAGCTGAATTCAAAAATGTGAAAATCCAAGATAGTGCCCATAAGAAAAACCAAAGTTGATGATGATTGTCGAAAATCGAAACGTCTGATTTCAAATATGACATCGGCAGGTTGTAGAGGAGGAAAAGTTGCAACGACGAAGTGTCACTCATTTTGAATTAGGTCACCAAATAAGCCGAGGAAAAAATAAAAACGTATTTCCAAAATTCCGGTTTTTTTCGGATATCTCCGGAGGTAATCGGAATTTTTGAAATTTTAAACCGGCATATTATTGAGCTCCAAATTGCGCAACTTTGCCCCAATTTAACCGACCTCGTATCTCTTATGGTTACCGAGATCCCCATGGTGGAGCTCCAAAAACGGGCACCCTGTATATACCTGGCATAAAACCGTGAAAATTTCAGGAAAATATATACAAGCGGAGCACCTTAAAAAAATTAAATTTTGTTTATTTTTGCGTTAATTTTGAAATAGAAGGAAGTAATAATTTTCACATATGTCAGGCTTTACACTTGCCGAAAATAGAACTCAGCATATACAGGATAATGTTACAAAAGAGTCGAAACGCTTCAACAATAAGACCGTTCCCTTAAATAGAGACGCGCGCCGCACATATTTCAATTAGGCTCGATAGCACAGTTCGACTTATCGATGCAGTTACGATCGCTACGCTGATGCTGCGGGTTCGAACCCCAGCGGCAGGCATTTTTTTAAATTTGCAAATTGATCTAATTCGTGCGAGGGAAGTTCGGTGTAAACCCATTTACAGATTTTTTAAATGTCATTTTGAGTTATTAAGTTCTTAAACTATTTATTTAAATCGCTTATTTGCGCATGTTTTTCAGGCTTCTATCGTGCAACCTCTATGTATTAACTTTAATTTTAAGTTCGGGCTTTTTTAATTGTAGTTTGTTTTAACATTGATTAATATAGGACACCCATTCTCATTAAACTAGGCAATTCTGGTTTGAGAATTAAATAAATAAATAAATCGGATGCCTTTTGTGAGTACCTACTAATGTTGTTTTACTACTATGTTGGTGTTCCCATTATTTTATTTAATTAGTAAAAGTTTATGCTCTTAAAGTTTTGATTTGAGTTGATTTACTGATTCTATAATGCTTCTTTGAAAATTGCATATTGCACATTCTATCTTTAAAATTATTGACTATCTTTATGAATATATTGGCTATTTGAATTTTAAGAATCTCCTAATTTTGATTGAAATCTTTTATAAGTTTACTTTCCATTTTTCTCTTTTCCGTGTTACATAAACTTTCTTTTTACTTTACATTAAAATTAATATTTGTGAAATTTTTAAATTTAACATTAAAATTACTCTAACGCTTGTTATTAGATGTAAAATTACAGTTACTTGTTCCTTGTAGTTGATCCCTTTTCAGATTGCTTAATTTCTTTTTTAGTTTTCTTTGTGTTCTTCAGATGATGCCTTTAACCGCATCTCTCGTCTTCGAATCTAAACATGTAGATATTTTAAAATCTTTATATGTATAATCCAAAGTTCTTGGTATTTTGTTATTCCATCTTCTATGTTGTGATTTCATTTCTTTCCTGATCCAAATATTTTTGCCATGTTAATTCTACTTACGGCTATATCTCTGATGTTGGTTTTTTAAATCGACAAATTTAGAGGCGACGTTAGACTTGAAGCATTTCTTAAGGAATTATAATTATTTGAAGTTGAATTAGTTTAAGATATTAGCTGCCTGCTTATTAACCAGGTGAACATGGGTTCAAATCTGTTCGTAACCGAGAATTTTGTTGGAGTGGCAATGGATTTCTACTCGTTAGTTAAGTTAGCTGAAGGTAGGTTTAGGATGTTCAATGTGTTGTATGTTTGGATGCGAGGTAGCGTAATGTGAGGCGCGTTCGGCCCATTGCCTCCGTTTTACTTTCCGCAAGGTGTCAATGGTCCTAGACACCGAAAGGTAAAAGAAGTTATAGATAATGAATCAATAAATGAATTGTGGCAGGATAAAGAGCATACAGAGTAACAAACATAAAACAGGGAGAATTGTGGAAAATTTCAATGTCAATAAAAGTGTGACAGAAATTTACATGAAAAATCTCTGATGATCTGAAAATGAATCCACAAAGAAAATTAGATCACATTGATCAAAATAGAAAGGCATGTAACTCAAACTAATTACTGCCCAACCAAGCTGTGCGCTGCTATAACATATAATTACGAAAACATTATGATAAAATGGGAAACTGTTACAGGCTAAAACTACATTTACGACAACGTGCCAGCTCATAACGGTATTTACGAAATGGTGCGATAAAGTTAGACGACTAGCCCGTACAATAATTCACAAAATCGGGAATCTAACTCACATAGGACCGCTGCCCAACTCTTCTCAAGAGTTGCCGACTAGGATGCAGTGAAGCGAGGGGTGGTCCAACACGAGATAACACAAGGGCAACGGGCTAATGAACGGTAAACAGATCTAAAATGATAAGGCGCCACCACAATTCCATCACGATAAAGGAGAATGCACAGGTAAACTCACTGAGGAACAGTGGAAGCGTATGAATTCACTTTTCAACTTTAACCTTGGCAGTAATCTGGACAGCGAGCCGGTTCAGCACCATCGGACCTACCTTTTTAAAATCCATTTGATCAACTGACCAAACTCCTCTTACAACTGTAAAATATAAACACACAAATCGCATGCACAATAAGAAAGAAAACCACAGTTAAATTAACAGGACATGTATTGACAAAATATATGAATATGTACCGTCCGCAGATACTGCATAGACGAAACGGGAAGGAATGCTACATCTCAACGCGCTGCGGGAGCTGCGAGCCGGACACATGGGGATTTATCCTCTCATACGAGACGTAATACAGAGTTCGCACGGAAAGGCAGAACGACAGCGATAGTTTCGGGAAACACATACCACTGCTAATGAGTTTCCACAAACGAATCCGTCGAATCCACGCGATATATGAGTCTGCCGCTCCACGGAAAAACGAAAAGTTAAAAGGCTTACGATAACGACAAACGATACCCCAAACGGTCGCGCACGCCCATGTAGTAATGTCCTATAAAATACGTAACGCACGGCCAAATGCATTAAAGCAACAACCGCAACAGCGGTACTCGCACACAGACTAAAAGAGCACAAAACGTTAAAAACCTTCGCAAGTGACACCCCGAAGGGCGCACTGCCGGAAATCCACTTCAAAACTAAACTGTTGCTTGTGGACGCCGGAACCCAACTGACTCAAAATGCAGCGCCGGCCACGCGATCGATAAAGTAGCGAGGCAGGAGAGCTGAAGCTTGCAGATGGATCGATATTTGTAACAACGGATATACTTAGCGCGCCAACGGATCAAAAACCGAGAAACACCAAACGAGTCAACTGTAAGCGAATAATTCAAGATGTTTAAATTCAAGCGGAATAATTGGAAAAACTCATATACAAGTGGGGTCGTAATTTAGAAAATACGATAATTAGCCGTAGGTTCGTACAAAACTAAAATGTTTTAAAAAAGCTCTAATTTTTTTCATTGTGCCGTATGTTCGGCAACTCTGAATTCCGTTGTACGTTTCAGGTCACTTGATTAGTTATAATAACCTTTTGATTTACGAATTACGTGCTTTGGCCTCCAAATTCGTTCGTACGCAGTTTTGAGTTGGAGTATAGCTCTTCGGATGCAATTTTCTTTTCGGAAATGCAGGCGATTTTCTATAAGCCCAAGTAATCTGTCGACTATTGGGCAGCTTCAGTCTGGTTGGTTTGGAATTTCGCTGCTCCCATAATGTGTCCTAAATAATATGGTAGCTTCCTGAACGTAGGATATCTGCTAGCAGCTCACCATCTGACTTAGAATGCGATTCTATATCTATTTCCACTTGGGCTAACGCTCCTTTCGTTATGATTTCCTGATGGCTGATGTGTTCGCAATCGTACGTCATCACGTCGAAGTGTCTGCAACAAAGCACAACAACCTATAATATTGTTAATTCTATGCACAAACACGTTGCGTTTAACGAAAGCTTTTTTAAATTAGTAGTTTTGTTTACTGTTAATGGATGCTTTTCTTTCAGGACCTTTATTACTTCGCTCGATCGGTACTGTACGATATTTTCTAAGTCAGGCTACTTGCTTACATGAACACGTATACTATTTATACGCTGAATTAGTTGTATTAACTAACATGTTAACAATGTATTTAAATTCTGGGTTCCCAGTATTATTTACCTTTCGGTATAACTACTTTATTTTTGTACTTTATTCTCGTCGTGAATAAACGCATTGTTGGTGTTTGACATAGCTGCTCTTTGGGCATTCCTTATCTCCTTTTATAGTACTTTACTTTGCAGCTTATCTACTCCGCGTAGTTCGACGGGGTGTGACACGGTAAGTTGTTGATCATGGCGCCTTTATCTATGAAGTTATTATTGCTCATAACTGGTAGATAAATCAACTATGTATTATTGATTTACATGACTCCTCTCCGGCGTCCTGTTTGAGCTAGTTGTTTGAAACGCTAGAGGCTACGACGCTGGGATCGAGAATTTTTGCTAATGTCGGTTGTCCTATTCAAACATTTTTATTTACATATATTGAAAATTGTGAGGTTTCTACTGCATCCACTTGGTTAGGAACTACGCAGTGTTTCTATGTCTTTGCTACTAACGCCACTCTATACTAAATGCAAGTTTTGCAACTATAATTATTGCAGATTTTATGTATATATCAATGTAGGTCTACCAAGAATGCGTACATTTGACGATCCAATATTTTAGCTTGAGATATTGCTTTCATAATTATAGAGGAAGCAGGTTAAAAACCGCTAAACTTCACTACTTCTTCTATACGCATTTGTCAACTAACAGAGTGTAGAAACGTACATAAGGAATTATACGAAAACTTATCTCGTTCTATTATGAATTACAGTTACTTCACAATTTGTTATTACGCAGTGAAATGCTTGTTTAGTGAAACTTTAATTATATTTTCATACAAGGTTGTTTCTCATGCGAAGCGGGAATTCGAGGTAGAACTGCAATAGAACTTAGTTGCAACCCGTCCGTAACGCTTCCTGGGTTATAAAGCCCCAATTTATAACCAAGTTTTACTGTACTTGACACAAATCGTTGAAGTGCTTAAATACTTCAATATTTACTTTGCGAGCGAACCGTTAAAACTTGGGGTGCGTTTTACTTAGTAACATAAAATTGAAACGCGCGCTGCCGAAGCCGAATCCTCCGTCAGAAGTTTTTCCGCAAAATCCGTATCAGATAGCGCTTATCCGGCCGTGACTCCATCATTTGTCTAACAGGCCTCAATATCAACGGAAACATGATGCATCTTGATCGCGATATCGTTTCGGTGTCGCCTGCGACGCAAATAATAGAGACACATCCAAACCCTCTTCAACGCTTTGTCTTTTCGAGGAAACCTTTTCGCGGTCCCGGATTTCAGCGATCATTCTAAGCCGGCTGTTTTAAAGAGATGTCGATTTGCGATGCCAATATTCTGATTCCCGAGCGTCCGCTCCGTATCTTTCGATACGTACATCATTCGAGTATTCACTAGTCTTTCGTTCTAGTCTGGAGTAAACACTTGTGGTTGTATGAACGCTGAACATGCTCTCTGTTTACATTTCAATAACATATTCATTGCCGACTATTTTATCTTGGATATAGATTGACGTTATGCTATGAACGCCACCAGAAATGGAGCGAATAAAGGACTATCTGACAGAATTAGTATAAAATAGGAGCATCGTTATGCATCTATGTGAGTCTGATATGGAATTTGCATAAAAATAATAATTATCGAAATAAAACGTGGAGTATTGCGTTATTTAAGTCTATTTTTGAATAATCTCCTCTTCATAATCTTGAATTGCAATATTTTAAATGTCCATCTAGTGGTTTTTGTGTCTTGATTTATATCGTAGTATCGATTGATTCCATTGATTAATATTACTTATTACAATATCACTTGTAAAGCTCCACCTCAAGAAATATCAGCACCATTTTACTCACGGCTTCGGTAAATTGGCATATTCGATCGGAGTCAAACCTATCTCCACTCTAATTTCCCTGAAATAGTTTTACCTGCCAGAAAACGCATACTGCATTTTACTTTACAAAACATTCAGGCAGCGTGTAATCTAATATGGTTACATAAATAGAACAAAAAGCATCGAATCGTCGGAGAA
This sequence comes from Agriotes lineatus, assembly GCA_940337035.1. Taxonomy (NCBI): domain Eukaryota; kingdom Metazoa; phylum Arthropoda; class Insecta; order Coleoptera; family Elateridae; genus Agriotes; species Agriotes lineatus. The sequence goes on from OW679197.1 coordinate 160,705,644, forward strand.
TCAGGTGCGAAGGCTGGGAACCCCAAACTACTCTGAAATGGGTGAAGTTACGGCGCAAATACAGACTAAAGGCCGGTTCTACAATGCAAGTATATACTTAGAAAAGCTATCTGAGGTATAATTGTCATAGTTTCCTTTGCTACAGCAATGGTTTCTAGGGTACTTATTTTCCGGATAGCTTCTTTATTTTTGGTTTGTAGAACCGGCCAGAGAAAAACAGTAAAGATCAAATACTAGGCAAGAGTCATCTCCAAACCAAAGACTCTTACCAGCTTCAAACCGTGCCAAACGATCGTTTAGGCTACCAGGAGACAACGGAGGGCCGACTAGCTAGAGTGAAGACGGCATATGGTTCTTATTATATTAAGAGTAAAATGTATTCAAAATTACCAGGAGGCGCCAAAAAGTCTTTGTACAACCGATAAATCCATGACCTTGCGAAAACACTTAATATCACTAAGATATCAAACAGACTTTCAACGGAAACAAAACCTCAATATAGCTTTCATTAGCTTTACACAGAATACTAATAAATATGAGCAAGGTATATATTAGTTAACGATAATACTGACCATACAAAATGTTATATAATTTCAAAATCAGGACTCGCTTAGGTTCCAGGTGCGACTTTATATCATAGGTCGAAGGGCGCATCACAGCGCATTCTTTTGTTTCCTCAAATTACAAAGGTTCTATTATAGCTAACACCAAATTACACAATAGTAGCGAACAAGCAAAATGTTGTATAGTAATATACCAGTTCGCGGTGATGCCGCAAGCAGGCACATCGTAGCATGCCAAATTACAATGTTGACGAAAGGCAACAAAGTATGGTAATTACAGCTTTACAGTGATGTTGCAGGCAAGCATATTATAGTGCCACCACATACGTAAAAGGTCAAAGTGTTCCAGTAAATGTACGAGTGATTTCAGGCTAACTCGAAAGTGATGCCAAAGAAGTCGGTAGTTTTAAGTTTACAGAGCGAGAGCAATTACCTAAATTCGTTTTATCTTGCTAGACACGAGATCGTGTGTTAATACTCTCAGAACTGCAAGGCGGCGTTGACAAATCAAACTGAAGCGGGCAATTGCAAACTCGAGGATACCGAAGTGAGGCCGCAACGATCAGGAAGGAAAAACTCAGTAAAAACTGCTAATTCGAAAGCTAATACCAGCTAACCTATTCAAAATTTCACGGTGTTAAGATCGACTTCCACAAACGAAAAATGCGAGTGCCTAAGTACAACCAAGAATGAAAAGGTACAAGAGCGCACATACCTGAAAGCTCCTAGCTTTGCAATTTAAGCTGCAATGCTGCTCTACGACTAACGCGTTGAGCAAACGAAGCCAAATAATCTTCGTCAAGTACGATCTATATACATATGCGGTATGTGAGTGAATACCAAAAAAGGACACCAAATTTGTCCAAGCAAATCACTAATAAGCAGCTTGCAATTAGGGCAAGGTCAATCACAAATTTTTCTACTTGAAAATGGCTTGAAAGATGCAAGTGGACGGAGAGACCAATATTGGCTGGCTAGCCAAGGCAAAAACAAAAACATAACGTTGGAGTGCGGCGGTAGCTCGAATAATTGAAGTAGAAACGCATGACAACCAGTGGATATTCTGAGGTCTCGCACTTCAAGGACGACCAAAAGCAGTTTACTATTCCAAAATTACGGCGTTCAGACAGTGGTGTCAAATATGCATAAAGGAGTAGGGGCGATCTAAAAAACGTTACGCTATGTAAATTTAACGTGCTATTAGCACACTCAAAATTAAATCCGTTAATCAGTCGGTTTTTAAAATATTTCTAACACATGCAGCGTAAATATTTGTACACAAAATGCACAAGCAATATTACTACGCGGATATACTGGGCTTTGAATGCAGCAAAAATTTATGATATGAACCCAAAAGCAAGACAGCTAGGACCTGCCTCGATCAATGCTGTCCAAAGGTTGCTGGGCGAGCAGAATCTCAAGTTTTGAGCGTTGACGGCGGTCGATGTGGGCTTTTTGATACAAAAATGGAGTAGTGACGAAGCGATGGCGATGGTGGATGGGATTCAGGAGAGTGCTTGCTGAATTTAGGATGAAGTCGAAAATGAAGTTCTACGATACAATAACAGGACGTCAACAGAAGTTTAAGTAATTTTATGCTTGATACACTGTTTGCCGTAGTGGCCAACTAGAACCGTATAGTGCTTGCAAAATAGGAAAATAACATCGCACTCAAAGAAAACTGTCATTACACACTCTGACTAAGCCTCTCTGATTTCTACTACACGTTGTTAGCGTAGCAAACAGTTTGACGCGTTAAAAGATACATACGCGCTGGCCTAAACCCAGTGATAGTTTTCGCAAATTTCGAGACGACGTAACACAGCTTTTATACTTTTATATAAGAATATTCTTTATTGTCTAATATAAATCTCAGCATTTACATGTTAATCATCATTCCCATATTTTTTGTTTAACCGAATTGTTTGTGAAGCAGATTCTCTGTCATATGTAATCTTTTTCGGTATGATTTTTTTCTGTTCTAAAACCAAATGTAGCCATTATCAATGTGCCTTCACAGCAATACATGCCGAATGAATATTACAAAAAGGACCATTAATATAAGTTGGGAAAGATGCATTATTTTATGCACATCATCTATGGCAACTGGTGCCCTAAAAACTAATCGTCGCGGCAGTATTAGTAGTTATCCCAAACGAAAATATGAAGAGCAGAAAACTGGTTTCATCTGGCTGAAATGGTGCACTTATTTCTAATGTTCATCACTTTACAATGCAGCATCTTATTTTATTTTTCCTGGCTGCTGTTCGCCAATTAAAGCCTGCTAATATCATAAATTCTACTAGAACAGCGTCAAATACGCCTGCATCAAGAAATATATTATTTTGAACAACTTCTGCAATAACTTGTTAGACATATTGAAATTTTAATTTAGTTTTCCATTTTTCGTAAAAAATATATAGCTACAACCAGCTGCTAGAGATTTTAATTTTCATTTTAAAGATATAGTTTGTGGGGTTAAAATTCGTTATAAAATTGCTACAAAATAGAAAACAGACTATATAAAGAATAGTCACAGCCATTGAGCTTAGTGATGGCATTTGCATTCCGCCGTATACTTCTTCAAGTGGTGTCCGTCGAATTGAGCGATCGGCTTGACACAAGGTCAAGGTGTGATATATTGAACCTGGCTTGTTTCTGACTTTTCAAATTTAATTTGAAATCGCTGCGAAGCGTGCTTATTTGAACTTGTGCAAAATTCCAAATGTTTTCCAAATTTAAGCTGAAGAGTGTGGAAAAGAGAACGCATCTCTGTCTAACTCCAAGTTGCAAACTTGAACCTATAGGGTTATTTCTGCATGAATATCAAATTGGTACTTTGACTATTTCCGAAACGTGGCTGAACGAATATATTGTAAATGAAATGGTTTACATTGGATGCTACACCTTAGTTAGAAATGATAAATCTAGTCGTGGAAGAGTAGTTAGGATGTATGTCCATAATTAGTTTTCGTACTATTGATTTAACAGTAACGTTGAACAAATGAGGATAATTCTCAACTACCCAAAATTGAAGTAGCAGTTTGTACATTTTGAAAACCCATATCAACATAATTATCGATTGTGTTTGACAAATTTGTGAACTTACCTCATAAAATTTTATCCAATCGAAATCCTTTATATGTTTTAATTTAACACAACAATGACCGATAACAAAAAGTATCCAGCTAATTTTATCACGTGAAGATTTTTTTACCATAATTTTTAGATGTCAAACATTCAGATATCGTTGCAGTGGTTATTATACGTTGGCGTCTTGATAAAGCTATCTTTTTAATATTCTAACGTTCATTTATAACGTTCTTTCGGTAAATCCTCTTGTAAAATACCCCTTAGATAAAGAAATGACAAACAATTCTGTGATGTAAAGCATTCGTGTTATATAAAAACATAAAGAAGGTAGATTAAAACTTAGAAATATACGCCATTCGTAAACATAAATGTACAATAAGAAAAAATACTCTACGGGTGATATAGCTTGGGGCAGGTCTAGGGCAATTCGCGTCGTCGATTGACCGTCGCCGATTCGTCGACGCCTATTCGCCGTAGGTACAATTCGCCGTCGAAAACTGCCGTTAGAAAATGGATAAAGTTTTATAAGAATAGAAATACTACTCTTATAGTCTAAGAGCTGGTGACATTTTTTAGTGATCATTTAGTTAAGGCCTATTTTTGGAGAGAATGTTGGGGGAGGCATATTTAAGTGTCATCTGTAAGGATTATCCTTGACAGCGGTATCGGAGGGAGGCAGAACACCCCCAATTTTCACTGTAAGAATATGTCAAATTCGAGGTTAGCAGGTTTGGTTTTGCGTCAGTCTATGTCAAAACTGACGGAAAACATAACCTGATAACCTCGAATTTGATATAGACTTACAGTACCATCAACATATTATTCATACGTCTGAATTTCCACAGCAGCCCCTTATGAAATTTTTTACTGTACGTATATGTCAAATTCGAGGTTAGCAGGTTAGATTTTCCGTCAGTTTTGACATAGACTGACGCCAAACCTAACCTGCTAACCTCGAATTTGACATATATACTTACAGTGAAAATTGGGAATGTTCTTCTTCCCTCCGAAACCACTATCAAGGATAATCCTTACAGATGACACTTCTACATGCCTCCCCCAACATTCTCTCACAAAATTGACCTTAACCAAATGATCACTAAAAATGTCACCAACCCTCCTACTATTAATTCGCGTAAATGAAATACACAAAAATCAAAACATATAGTGTGTTTCATTTTTCACTTTCACACGCATTTATATTTCTTATTTATTTTAAGATCTACTACTAAAGCGCATAATAATTTAATTGTCAACCAGTGGCCTACTGCAATCAAAAATACATGCGAAAATTTTAATTATCGTAGTGAGTCTAGTTTTATCGACAAAATTTATTAAAAACTTAGCTGAGAATCACAGAGATAGTCGAAATTCATATTTTTATTAAAACAGTTTTATTCGTTTTTTACCTATAAGTCCAACAAAATAACTTACAAATTCTTCGACCAACAACTGCATGGTTGAGTAATAATTAGAAGGAGTTTCAAAAGGAATAATACTTATCACAGAGGTAAATTGTGGCCATTAAAGTTCATGAAAGATGAAACTACGAATTATTTCTTTATTATTTAAGCATTCCAAAAAATTTAGCTTTTTGAGACGGCGAATTGGGACGACGGCAAATCGGGTAGACGGCGAAGTTGACCTTTGACGAATCGGTGACGACAAAACGGTAACGGCCAATCGGTGACTGAGAATTGTCCCTTCTCGCTTGAGGACTGCTCACATTTACATTTACATAGTAGCAGACCTATTATATCTGCCATTCAAGTACCTTTAAACAAGATCAAGGTAACACGAAAATAACTGTCCTTAAAAGCGGCCTGTACACGATTGCATGCATAGAAATCCAGCGCAATTCACGTATTTAAGTGCATTTCTTTAAGTTGGCGCAATCACTTCCGTTAAGTATATGATTACTTGGATATCGGGGTTAGAATACTGTAACGCAGACTTCGAACTTTTCGTACTGGTTTGCAGCATCTACTCGTAGAAATTTACCACGCACGACAAGGGGGAATATCCTGACTGCTAACTCTGGTGCCGCAATGACGGTTGATGTCACGGGACCTTAGAGACGCTTGAAAGGCACATTTGAGGTGTCGCAATGTGTACTTACCCTGTATACAATAAATATGGCGTTTTATACATGCTCAAATGTTGCTTGCTGCACTCAAAAGTAACCATTCTCGGAAATTTTGTAACCAAGATATTTTCCTTCTGCCTACACTTCTCCTTCCTTTTATTTTTCCCTGCATTATATTTCGTAGTAATTCTCATTTGTCACTTCTCAGGATGTGGCCTAGATATTGCAACTTTCTCTTTTTTATGTTGTTTATTACTTCGCATTTTTTATCGACTCGTGTTAGTACTTCTAAGTTTGTCACCTTATCTACCCATGATATTTTTAGTATTCTGCGGTAGTACCACATCTCGAATGCTTCAATATTTTTAATGTTGTTTTGTTTCAATGTCCAGGCCTCTACTCCATATAGAAGCGTGGAAAAGACATAGCGCCGTAGCATGCGAATTCGTAGCGTTAGTCTGATGATGCGATAGCTGAAGATTTTCCTGATCTTGTTGAAGACTGTTCTGGCAAACTTCAATACGGTGCTATATTTCTGTTGTTTGATCAGCATTTTCTGTTATACATGCTCCTAGATATTTGTTGTTGGTTACTTTCTCTATGTTTACGATGCTGATTATAAGATTCCCATTTGCGATTTGAGATTTTGTTAATGCTATGAATTTAGTTTTTGGTAAGTTTATTTTGATGCCATAATTGTGTAGGTCATTTACATTTCCAGTTAACAGAACTGTGTCGTCCGCATATCGTATGTTGTTTATCGTTTCTCAATTGATTATTAAGCCCCCTGACAGCTCTGATAAGGCTTTCTGACATATAGTTTCAGTATAAAGATTAAACAGACGACTGAATACATCCTTGGCGGACTCCACGGCGAATTTTAATTTCTTCTGTAAATTCGTTGTCAACTTTTACACATGTTCTTTCATTCCAGTATAGGTTGGAGGTAATTCTTATATCTCGTCTGTCCTCATTCTTACTCTTGAGAATGTGTTTCTTTGCCGTTGTCGAACTTTATCAGATGCCTTTTCGAAATCTATAAAACAGGCACATAGGTTTTGATTCACATTTAAGCACCGTTGTGCTAAAACATTTATACTGAATAAAGCCTCACGGGTCCTGAAACCTTTTCTAAAACCCAATCGCGAGTCACTTATTTCTTCTTCTTACTTGTTATAGATCCGTTATGAATTATTTTTAAAGATATTTTCAGAGTGTGATCCAACAAAGCAGGAGTCAGTCTTCTGGTATTATACCGGTAAAATATACTGTATTAAAAAGATTCAAAAGCACGTCGTTAGAATCTTCATTTATAAGTTTCAATAGCTCACCTGGGACATCGTCTGGTCCCATGATATTCCGTTCTTTGTGTTCCTGATTGTGTATACGACCTCCTCTCTTAGTATAGTTTTTTTTGTCAGGTGGTGAAATCCTTTATGGACTAACCCCGAGCGTACGGTTCTTCCCCCGCCCGAGAGTGCTGGACTCCGGTGGTTCTCACCACCGTTTACCAGCTAAAACACCTCCTCGCTAGGTTCAGAAGATCTCACCCCGGAATCGCGGTAGCATTACTTCAGGGTGGGTTTATATTCCCGATACGATGTTATTCTACTTCCTCTCTCCTTCTTTCTTGTTTCTTATTCTTCTGTTTCTATGAGTCCTCTCTTATTGCTCTTCTGCTCTTTCCTGTGCCTCTTTGGCTTGTATTATCTCTCTTATAAACTTGCATATAACATCCTACTTTTTTTTGTTTTCTAACATAAGTGGTATTGTATTGTCTGGGTTAATATTTGTCCCTATTTCTGTTTGTAATCTTTCTCTCTTCCTTATCCATTTCTGGCAGTTATAGAAGGTGTGTTCTGGGTTGTCCTCCGTATTCGTGTCGCACTGATTGGATCTGTCTTCATTTATTATTGCGAACCTTTTCAGATAAGATTTATAACACCCGTGGCCGCTTAGGAATTGTGTTAGGTAGTAGTCGGTGTTACCGTACCTTCTTTTTACCCAGGTTGGAAGGTCTCTAATTAATCTCTTTGTCCATATGGCTTTTCCCGTGTGTCTGTTCCACCTTTCTTGCCATCTATCAATTATTATGGTGGTTACTTCCTGTTTGCCTCGTTCATTCTTTCCATATGAAAGTCTTCTGTGTTCAACTTGAAGTTCGATAGGTATAATCGACGCTATGACCTGTACAGCTTCTGCCGAGATAGTACGGTAACCGCTTGATATTTTCAATGCTATTCTTCTCTGTTGTTTCGCCAGCATGTTTCTGTATTTTGATTGTATTATCGCCTTTTCCCATATCTGTGCCCCGTATAGCATAATAGAATGGGCAACGTTGCTCAGTATTTTTCGCTTGAGCGCGGTAGGTACTCCTACGTTTGGCATTAGTTTTGTTAAAGCGGTAATTGACCTTTCTGCTTTTAGGGTCACCTCTTTTACATGTTCCTTCATGTGGGAGTTGTGGTCAAACCACACCCCTAGGTACTTTATCGCCTTTTTTGTCGTTATTTCGGTCTCTCCCACTTGTATTACGGCTTCACTCATTTTTCTACCCCCATATAAGATTACCGCTTCAGTTTTTTCTGCGGCAATTTCCAGTCCCTTCTCCTCAATTTTTTTCTTTAATTGTTCGATGGTTGTGTTTGCTACTACGATGATGTCTTCCTTTGATTTGGCCGTTATTACTATGGCTGTATCGTCCGCGAAGCATATTGTTTCTACCCCTGGTGGCATATCAAGTTGAAGTATATCGTTATAGAAAATATTCCAGAGTAGTGGTCCCAATACGGAGCCCTGTGGGACCCCACTGGTTACCTGCATTTCTTCCTTGTTTCCTATTAAGATCTTTCTGTTTTCCAGATAGCTTGCTATGACTTTCCTTAGAGTTGCACTGGTTTGCATTGTCTCCAGTTCATTTAGTATACCGTTCCATCGTACGGTGTTAAAAGCATTCCTAATGTCAATTGTGACCAGTATACATAGCTTCCTGTTTTTGACTGCCCTTTTTTTTTCAATTTCCTCAACTACCTTTTTCACCTTTTCCATTGCATCTATCGTCGATGTTCCTTTTCTAAACCCATGCTGATTTACTGATAGCTTTCCTTCGGTTTCTGCATTTAATCTTCTTGCTATTAACTGCTCGTAAATTTTTCCCATGACATTTAACAGGCATATGGGCCTGTATTTTATCTCGATTTCACCAGGTTTTTTGGGTTTCTCTATTAGGACCAATCGTGCTTTCTTCCATATATCGGGGTATTTTCTTTCTTTAAATTCTCCGTTCATTATTTGCAGTACATGTTCGGGGGCGGTTTCGACGACTTCTTTTATAATGATTGGCGGGATCTGGTCCGGTGCCGGGGCCTTATTGATCTTTATCTTCTTCCTTACTTCCTCTAAGACCTCTATTGTGAACAGTTCTACCTCCTCTTCATTTACTTCAATACTGTTCCGTCTAGTTGGCTGGTGTCGTGGGAAGAGTTGTTTGGCTATCTTCTATTGACGTTCTTCTGTTAGGGTAATGCGTGGTGCAAACCTCAGTGCCCCACATATCCCCTTCTACTTCTTCGCATACCCTCTTCCAAGCTTCTTCTTTGGCTTTTAAAATCGCCAACTTAAGTTTTCTTCTTTCTTCAACATATTTTTCCTTTAGTATTTGTTTTTGTTCTGTTGTTAGGATTTTATTCTTATTACCTCTGGTTTTATTTCGCTTAGCTTTTAGGCAAGTTTTTCTTATTTCAGCGATGTTAGGATTCCACCAGTATAACCCCTGTTTTAGCTTACTCCTTCCCCTTTTAGGGAAAGTTTTGTCTACAGCTGTTATAATTGCATTCATCATTTCATTGGCGTTTCCTTCTCTCATTCTATTTATTTCATTTTCCAGGTTTTCTCTAAAGTTTGGAATACGTGTATTGCAGATTTTCCACCCTTTGTTTCGTGTAGTCTTTGTCTCTTTTACTGCTGCTTGGATATCAAAATAGATATTTTGGTGTAAGCTTAGGTTTTCCTCTTCCGAGACCTGCCAGCCTCGGATGTTATCTGTGATTTCATCGGAGCATAGCGTTATGTCAATATATGACTCAGAGGTATCTCTAATGAAGGTCGGTTTCATGCCATCATTTACAATAGTTAGTTCTAGCCCTGCCATCCACTCTAGTAGCATAGTTCCTTTCTCGTCATCTTGAGTTGCTCCCCATAGTCTGGCTTTTGAGTTAAGGTCCCCGGCCAATACTATTTTTTATTGTGTTTTTTAATACTTTTACTTAATTCATGTAGGTATATCTTGAATGCGTTTATTGTTTTATTAGGCGACCAGTAGCATGAATATATTACCACTTCTCCGAGTTCCACGCATACGAATCCTTTTTCACTTTGGTCGTATCCCCGAATAACTATCTCTCTATTATAGATCCTGATTGCTGCATCCTTGTTATCATCCACGTACCATTGGCCGTTAGAAACCATGTTTTTATTAGGTTCGGATACTATACATAGGTTCACCCCTTTCTCAATTGCCGTTTGGTGTAATAGGCTCATTGCAGCCCTCCCCCTTCCAATATTCGTTTGTAGTACCTTCATACTATAATCCCGTCTGTATATTCACCTTTTTTTCCTAAGTTCATCCACTATCCTTTTGTAATTAGGACATGACAATTCATCCGCCCTATGTCCATCTTTTTGGCATTTGTAGCATCTCTTTTCATTTTGGCAGTTTTTAACGATATGTCCCGGACTTCCGCATTTATATCATATGTTTTCCTTCTTTTCTTTCCCGCATTTTCTTGCATCGTGCCCAAAGTCCAGGCAGTTGTAGCAACGGCCAGGATTCAGGAATTCCTTTACTCTACATCGATACCATTCTATCCTTATTCTATTTGTATTAATTATTGTGTATGCTTCTTCCATCGGTAATGTAACTACTCCGTATTTAAGGTTCTGTCTGTTTATCTTTTCTGCCATTTTAATTGTACACTTTTCTTTACACATTTTTCTGCTATCCTCCTCCAAACCACATACTATTAACTCTCTATTTATTGCTTCGCGCACCTCGTCCTCTTCTGTGTTTTCTTCCATGTCGAGTATCAGGAATGACTTTTTTTTCTCTTACTAGTTCCGCTTGGATATCCGTGCCTAGGTTACTTTCTACCATGTGTATAAAGTTTTTTTCCTCTTCTTCCTTCCCTCTTATTTTAAGTTTAATATGGCCGTCATTGGTTTTTTCTATTCTTCTCTTAGTATAGTTGGTCCTCCTTCTTCATATGTAGCTGTGTTTTCGCCTCTGTTCCCGTCTTCAATTAACTCTTCGCTGTATTTCTTCCATCTACGTAATTCTTGTTTAGTATCTATAATGGGTGTTCCATAAGTACCTCTCACTAATCCTGTTTTATATTTGTATGGCAAGCCAGTTATTTCTTTGATGTTGAGTGAATCTTTTTTTTTTCGGGTGTTTCCATTTCACTCCAACCATTCCTCTTTAGCTTCTTTAATTTCTCTTTTATTTATTTGTCAGGCGTTCTGTATTTGTTTGGGTCTTTGTTTTTATATGTTTTTCGTTTTAAATAAGATCAAAACAATAACATTGTGGAGCCACCATTGCTATTGTTTTCAACATTCACGGTAGGCAACCCTTATAGCATTCTTTATATTTTATAGGTAAAGTCTGGACATAATATTACTTAAGTGAAACGTTAGGCACATCTCTGTTAATAAT